>JAHBCN010017697.1:0-17932 GCA_019359885.1 Listronotus oregonensis
AATTTCTGCTTGTTTTTCGGTGTAGGTCACTTTTCATAGCTTCTGTCTTTTTTGGATCTGTTTTCACTCCTTCTTCAGTGATTATATGCCCCAGGTACTTAACTTCTCTGAAAAAGTGACTTTTTTTTTTTTTAATTTGGTTGGAAGATCTTGTTTAAAAAAAACTTCTTTACATCCAGGTATACCAAGCATTTTCCCCAAGTTAGCCACGTAATGTTAACTCCATCAATCGTTCAAAAGAGGGGTCAATGCTAGACCAAATGGCATAACATTAAACTCCACGCCCGGTTGGGGGAAAAAGGCAGTTTTTTCCTTATCTTTTAAACCCGTCAGCGTATCTAGAGTATCGTCTATTCTTGGTAAGGGAAGACTGTCCTTCTTGGTGACGTCTTAAGTCTTCTGAAGTAAAAAAATCGGTAAACCATTTTTTTTCCCAGGACTACTGGAGATGACCATGGACTCGGGATGGTTCATAACCCCTTGGTTTGGCTTCCCCAATTAACTTCTCAACTTCGTTTTTTAACCAAAAAGGAAATTTTTGTAGGGTGGTTCGATGTTGAACCTTTTTTTTTTAAACCCCTTTTAAAAGGGGGTGAAAACGTCTTGATTTTTTCCCGAAGGTCTTCCAGCTTATAACCTGCACTGGATCTAGCGGGCTTTAAAAAAATTTCCCCAAGTCTTGCAGAGCATCATTAAATAGAAGAAGCTGTTGCACAAGATTAGGGAAAAAATAATGGCATAGGTTCAAAAGCCCCCCGTTGTATTTATGCATTCTTGATTTTTTTTTTAACTGATTTTAATTGTTGTATTTTTAAAAGGCCTCATAAATTCTTGATTAAGTTGTTGCAAGTTAAGATGACTTCTTTATAAATTTTATTTTCTTAAATCCCGAAAAATCTGGAGGTGTTAAATTCGGAGTCAGGGGGACGATACATAAAATCAATTCAACTAATATATTCAAAGTTAAAAAAAAGAAAATTTCTCTGCAAGAACTGCATCACAGCCTTTCAAAATTTATTTTTTTCTTTTTACTTAAGTTAAGTGGCAAAGATTAATAAACCTTGACTGCACGATAATAAGGTCTTCTCCCCAAAAAGCGTTAAGTTAAAGTTGGGGTAAAAATCAAAGTTTATGAATAAATTTTTATTTAAAAAATTCTTACTAAGGCTAAGAAATAAAGACTAGGAACAGTTAAAACCTAATTATTAAAATGCGGTTTACAAGATCATCGAGGATGCATTTTAAGTATGCATCATAATACGCTATTGATTGGACGATTCCCAAAACAGAGTCTCATAACTCATAAGGGACTGGACACAAGCAAAATAGAAATTGCAACTGTTCACGAAAAGTGAATCTCTCAATCTTCGTACCCTTGCACAAATATTTTGTAAATATGTTAAAAAAGTTTTTACTTTTTATTGACCCTTAGCTTTTTAAAAAAGGAAACCCCAATTTTTAGTTCTAATATTTAAGAAAATGTTTTAAATGTTTTGTTGGGAAAAAGAATCGTTTTCATGTAGTGTGGTTTAGTTTCCTGTTAAGGAATTTTAAAATTTAATATTTACCATAAAAAATCACCTGTAACTAAAAAATCTATGTTTGGGAATTTTCTAAAAAAATATTATCAATTTAAACTAGAGGCAGTAATAACCGTAGTCATTCCTTCAACTTTGAGACCCAAGCCCATCACTAGAAGTAGTTGAACTAGAAAAAAAGCAACATTTTAAAAATATTTTAAAAATTCTTGTTTTTTTAATCATTTTACTCGATGGTTAACAAGTTCCTTCAATTCAAACAACTTTTAACTGGGGTCCACCCAACATAAAATACGTTGCTTCTTTAATAATTTTAATAATTTTTACCCCGGAAATGAAACTAAAATTTACAGTAATATCTTCCAATCTCAAAAAATGTGTTTAAGACTTGGAAGAATAAAAAAAATTAGCTAAAATTTTTTTCTTGATAAGACATGAAGTTTTTGCACTCTTCTTCACTAAAAAAGATGGTCAATCCATGTACCTCCCAAAAAGACATTTCCTTTAAAACTTAAACGTATTTAAAATTATTCTTTTTAAAAAATTGTTTAAATACTGTTTTAAATTTAAGGATTTTTATTATATTTTCCCCTTTTTCTAATTGCTCTCATTTTTGGTTGACTGTTAAATACTAACTTTAATTTTGTAAACTTTTTTTGGCCCTAACAAATGTACCCCAATAAGTCTTGGATCATTCAAGGTATTCACGCTGCTTTCCTTCTTTTAATGGAGGAAGAATACAATTTAAAAGCTATTATCAAACTTTTCATTTTTTTGTTTTTAAACCAAATAGTGTCAAAAAAATAATATTAGGGAAAAAATGATAAAATTTTAAAAAAATTGTCACTTTCTTCTTTGCCATTTGATGTCAAAGTTAACTTTTTTAAACTTTATATAATATTTTATTTGGGTCTCCCAGACATTGCTTTATTTTCAAACAAGCAATACCATATATTACCGGGGGGATGTTGGACGTACAAAATATTTCCCCTAAATGTAGTATAACAGAATAAAACGTAAATAAGACGCCATAAAAACACTGTTCTATTTTTGTAATATATTTATTAAAACTACCAAGAGACTTAAATATAAAGATTTGTTTTTTGAACCTTGAAAACACGTATCCGGGTTTTCCCCGTTTATTTTCCAAAAAAGGTTCCAAACGTTTTTCTATGGTAAAAATTCCCAGCCCCTAACGTTATTGTGACAACGGTTTAACCTTTAATATCCTTTAGCTTCTATTCTCTTTAAAAAAAAACTAAACTGACTCTTCGGATTTTCCTCGCCTTTTTATAGTGAAGTGGAAAAGGGAAAGGAAAAGTCTGGAAAAGTCTAGAATTGGGTGGAAGGATTCTTTTTCTACAGGATGTAAGAAAAAAATGTAAAGGGTGTCTCCAGCGCCCTCAGGATAATCACAATGACCGTCGAAAAAAGGGAAAAAAAATAAGGTAACCTATTTTAAATAAATTTTAACCAAAAAAATAATTCTAAAACCCTTTTTTATTTCTAATAACTACTTACTAACTAAAGTCTGTAAACATTCCCCCTCCCCGTTTTAGTGGTCTCGATCAATTTCTTTTTCGATCTTGTTTGCGACACAGGGTTTTAGATGTACAACTTTCATTTCGCCGTGGGCTCCCTTCCCGATGTCCCGTACACCAGATCTTTAAACCGGGTTCTCCCTTTTTATGGTCCTCCCATGACTTCGGCGGGTTTTGGTGAACGCCCCCTTTGGTTTTTTTGGTTTATAACAAACCTTTTCACCGACAATGAATCCCTTATGATTAGCTTTCAAGGGCATGGGGGGACTTCATGGTCACTTTCTTTTGTAGCTTATTGCGAACCCCTTCGTGTATTTCTTGCAGCTGTTTACTGAGTTGACTTACATATTTTCTGCTGGTTTTTCATTGGTAGAAGGTCGTCCAGTAAGTAAATCAACTGGAAGGCATAACTCCGCTCCAAAAATAACTTTTGCAGGTGACGTTCCAGTTGTTTCGTGAGCTGCGGAGCGATAGGCTAGTAAAAACGGCTGTATACAGGTGTCCCAGTTACTTTGTTGGTCTTTTTACCTTAATTTTCAGGTAGTTATCAAGTTCTGTTAAATCTTTCGACCATTCCATCTGACTGGGGATGAAGGGTGTAGTTCTGGTTTTATGGATACCCAGGAGATTACAGAGGTTCTTGAATAAATCGGACTCAAAGTTTCTACCTTGATCAGTATGTATTTCTCTTGGAACTCCATATCGGCAAATCCATTGTTGAAATAGTACGTCGGCAATAGTGGTAGCTTCTTGATTTGGTATTGCGTAGACTTCCGGCCATTTGCTGAAGTAATCCATCGCTACCAAAATATAACGATTCCCAGATTTACTTATTGGAAATGGTCCTGCTATGTCTATGGCAATTCTTTCAAAAGGTGCCCCTACATTGTATTGCTTCATCTTGCCATGGCTTCGTGTCTTAGGTCCCTTGCTGGAGGCGCAGTCTTAGGTCCCTTGCAATACTTCTGGAACCCTTTTGGTTGGTAGTATTGTTTGATAGGTATGGCTTTTGCCGTCAGAACTTTCCCAGACTCTTTTTAAAAGTCCGTCTTTCATTGCTAAAGAGTCCCATATGGCCCAGTACCCTTTAAATCTCGGAGACTTTGAAGCTACTTTCTGATAGGGGGGTCGTGCTAAATTTTCTGTCTTAAATTTCACAATATCTCCAAGATCAGGATCCTCTTGTTGTTCTTTTGCGAGGATTTTAGGGTCCTATTCTTGAGAGCACTGGATGCGTGTTCTTCGGCAGTGAAATTCATCGGGATCTTCTTGTTCTTCACGTCTACTGCAATGTTTACAATCTTCGGGGCAAGGTCTTCTTGATAGAGCGTCAGCATTTTTATGGTTTAATCCTCTTCGATGTTCAATTTTAAAATCGTATTCTTGAACACGTTGTAACCATCGTGCTATCTGACCTTCAGGATTCTTGAACTGAAGCAACCACTTGAGTGATGCATGGTCCGTCCTTAGGTGGAATTTCTGGCCATAAAGGTACTTATGAAAGTGCTCCAGTGATTTGACAATAGCTAAAAGTTCTTTTCTGGTCACACAATAATTTCGTTCAGGTTTCGAAAGAACTTTGCTGAAATACCTATCACTTTTCTTGACCATCTTGTATCTGTGACAAAATTCCACCAATAGAAGTATTGCTTGCATCAGTGTCCACAATAAAAGTTTGATTGGGTTGTGGATATGACAACACTGGAGGATTGCAAAGGGCTTTCTTCAGTTGTGTAAAGCTGCTTCACAATCTTCGGTCCATTCATAGCTTTTGTTGTTCTCGGTAAGTCGATGTAATGGTCTGGCAATGGCAGCAAATCCATGTATAAATCTTCTATAGTAAGTGCACAACCCCAGGAAACTTCTAATTTCATGCTTGTTTTTCGGTGTAGGCCAGTTTTGGATAGCTTCCGTCTTCTCTGGATCTGTTTTCACTCCTTCTTCAGTAATTATGTGCCCCAGGCATTTAACTTGTTTCTGAAAAAGGTGACATTTCTTTGGACTAAGCTTTAGCTGGGCAGATCTTAGCTTCTGAAAAACCTCTTCGACATTTCAAAGGTGGTCTTCAAATGTTTTCCAAGAATAATAATGTCATCTAGGTATACTAAGCATGTCTTCCAAGTTAGTCCACGTAATGTTAACTCCATCAATCGTTCAAAAGTAGCAGGCGCATTGCATAGACCAAATGGCATAACATTAAACTGCCACAGTCCGGTTCCGGTCGAAAAGGCAGATTTTTTCTTATCTTCGGGATGAAGTTCTACTTGCCAATAGCCACTTTTTAGGTCTAAAGTCCAAAACCATTTTGAACCCGTCAGAGTATCTAGAGTATGGTCTATTCTTGGTAATGGAAAACTGTCCTTCTTCGTGACGTCATTAAGTCTTCTGAAGTCAACACAAAATCTGGTAGAACCATCTTTCTTCTTAACCAGGACAACTGGAGACGACCAGGGACTCTGGGATGGTTCTATAATGCCTTGGTTTTGCATGTCTCCAATTAACTTGTCAACTTCGTCTCTTTTGGCTAAAGGAATTCGTCGTGGTGATTGCCTTATCGGCGCTGCATCACCAGTATTTATTCGATGTTGAACTATGCTGGTTTTCCCAAATCCTTTTCAGAGAGAGAAAACGTCTTGATTTCTTTTTAGAAGGTCTTCCAACTTAGTAACCTGCACTGGATCTAATAGGGCTTTTGAAGAAATTACCAAATCTTCAGAGCATCAGGTAGTTTACTTAAGGAACTTCAACAGGTGTAGTAAAGGTATGGGTAACTATCATATTAGCAGGTTGACGGTACCAATTTTGTCATCCTTGTTGGACTTGTTGAGGGTAATCTTTCAGGTTCAGCATTTTGACAATACCTATTTCTTCTGTTTTGCGTCAAAGTTCTTGCGGGTAGAATTCCTTTAGCGTATAGTGGACTATTTTCAATTGGTTCAACTAATAGGATTTCACCTTCTTCTAAATCTTCACACCATGCTTGGATTATGGCTTCTGAATTTGGGGGTAATATGACGTCTTCTGTAAGTACAACTTCTCGAATGGATACTTCATTGTTCCGTGGAAATCTCATTACAATCTCTTCATTACTAGTTCGCAGTATTCGTTGTGGAAGGTCAAGTACAAACTTCTGATGTTCCATAATGTCAAGACCAAGGATAACTTCGTCCATTATGTCAGCAACAAACACAACGTGTATAAAAGTTGTTGTCCCCAAGGTTATTCTTGCTTCATGTATGCCTTTAATTGGTATAACTTCTCCATTGGCAGTTTCCAACATATAATTTTTCTCTGGACGAAATATTTTGCAATGGGCTACGATGTTCGGCCTTACAATAGTATGTGTGGAACCAGTATCTAGATACCATTCACATTCCCGACCGCATACATTTCCAGGTACTACCAAGCTGGAGCCGTTTTTTGCAGCCGGGATACTTTTATTATTGATGTTGATGGTTGGTAGCACCTTGCCAGCTTTCGACCTTAAAAGTTTTCTGGCCTACTTGCAGGAGCAATTGATCTGGTACAATTTCTTTGGACATGCCCCTCTTTGCCACACTTCCAGCAAGAGATGTTATTTCTTCGTCTAAATGTCATAGTGCCGTCTCTTTCTGTTTGTTTTTTAAGGAATATCTCTTGCAACTCCTTCATCACTCTTGCAAAATCATTATTTGAATTTTCATCTTCTGGAACGAAGTTCATCCTTCGAACTCTTGTCTGACCTCTGGATGTTTGTTTAGCTGTTTCAAACTGAAGTGCGTAGACAAGAGCTTCGGATATTTTCTTAAGTCTGGCCATTCTTAACGCCTGGTTCATATCTGGATCACGTAAGCCTTCAATAAAACTACCTACTGCTAATTCCTGTTTAATTTCTTCTGGGTATGCCGGATATGTCAGATTTATAAGCCGTACGATATCCGCTTCATACTCCTGGAGGCTTTCATTATATCTTTGTCTTCGTCCTTGAGCTGCTTTCATAAACTTCCTGTAGTGGGCTTCACCGTATCTCATTTCCAGGAACTTCACAATGGATTCATAGTCACATTGTCTTGCTTCAGGAATATTTCTTAACACCTCCATGGCTTCACCTCGAAGAGCAAGTACAAGAGCTCGTGCCTTTTCTGGTAAACTCAATTGTTACCGTTTGCAACTTCAAACTGTCGAAATCGTGACCCATGGTACCTTGCCATCAAAAGTTGGTGGTTTCATTATAGTTGTTGCGGTATCACTTTCTGAGACGACGCCCGTACTAGCTATCTTTTGAATTTGTCGTTGTAAATGTTGCACTTCTTGCTGCATTTGGCCTTGAACTAACTGTACAGTCTCTTGTATGTCTTCTATTTCTTCTTTAACATCCTCTTTGGTAAGTTTTAATTCAAGCAGCATTTGTTTTCTCATCTCGTCTTGACTTTGTTGAAATTCTCCCTTTAGGTGTTCTCGAATTTTGACCATCTTTTCTTTTAGCTCTAGTTTCATTTCTTCCTGGCTTTTTTTAATGTCTTTTTGAATTCTCTCGATCTGTTGTCTTGTTTCTGATTGACAGGTTTTGATTCCACGCTTCATTTCGTCTTGACTGGTCTTCATTTCTTTCTTCAGATCTTCTTTCATGGATTCCTGACTGGTCTTCATTTCTTTCATGGATTCCTGACTGGTCTTCATTTCTTTCTTTAGATCTTCTTGGCTGGCCATCATTTGCTTTATCAGTGCAGTTAATTCTTCCATAGTTGCTGTTTGCTGTCTGGTCTCAACGGGCATTCAAATATTCTTAATCACTTTCGCTTTCTTGTAGGTCCTCGTTCCGCTTCTGACACCAAATGTTCCGTGACACCCCGTATGAAAACACGTATCCTGGTTTTACACCTTTTTATTGCAAAACAGGTTCACAAACGTTTCTATGGTAACAAAAATTCAACGTAACGTTATTGTGACAACTGTTTAACCTTTAACTATCTGTCAACTTCTATTCTCTTTGAAATGCAAAACTAAACTGACTCGTGCGGATTTTCCTCGCGCTTTTTATAGTGAAGTGGAAAAGAATGGAAAGTCTGGAAAAGTCTAGAATTAGCTGGAAGGATTCTTTTACTACAGGATGTAAGAAAAGTGTAAAAAGGATGTCTCCAGCGCCCTCAGGATAATCCGCAATGACCGTCGAAAAAGGGAAAAACTAAGGTAACCTATTTTAAATAAATTATTAACCTAAATAAAATAATTCTAACCTTTTATATTTCTAATAACTAAACACTAACTAAAGTCTGTAACAATATTATACATCTTTTAAATATAAACAAAAAATTCTTCAAAAAAACAAGTAATAACATACATATTATTTTTGCAACAATCATTTGAACAATTAGTTACATGGGTTTCTCACATATTTTTGACAAATATAACTTTTTTTTTAACAATTAGGTCAGAGTTTTTGAAAAATCTCTGATGTTCTTTAATAGGGAAATCATCATTAACACATAATGGGAAGTATTAATACTAAACAAACAACATGCAATCAACGAAATCATCACGAAGCCGTTTATTTTTTGAAATAAAAACGTAATTCTTTTAAATTTTAGGATGATATATTGTGTCATCTAATGCCGATTTTAGATATAATAACATCTTCCTATCACTTCAGGTTAACCCGAAGTGACGTAAATTGATATTTTAAATAAAACACCCCGTATATTTTTATAAATTCAAATTTTACATGCCATTCCTAATATAAAACTTGTGTAAGTTATATAACGAAATAACTTTTGAAATTGGATATTATATGGATTTAAATGGTTAATACGCAAACAATACAAAATATTAAAACACCTAAGAGACGAATTTATTTAACCTCTAGATTAAATTTAATGGAAAATGCTAAGGTTATTTCTCTTATTTTTGTGTTATATGTAACGGACTGGAAAATCTACAAAATATGAGAAAAAAATCAGTTTAAAAAAAGAATTAAAATTGATAATACCACAATAAAAACATTTACAAACCTCTTTATTAGATAGGTAATAAAATCCAGAATTCACTCATACTGCAGGTTTCAATTTTCCCTTCTATTTTTTTTTAAACTACGCCTTTTTTCATAACTTCTGTATGATATATTAGCAATTTTTATCGTGGAATTTTAAGCACATATTAGATTCAATGTAATATAGTGATCAAAATTTTAGCTTGGCCAAGTTTAAATACAAATAATTTAACCTTAAGTGGGCTGGCTACAAGTTTTTAATTGCAAGCAAAATTTTACAATTTAGAGGGATCTTCGTGATCCATAGATAAAAAAATATCCTGGCTGCCCCATACTTAAGTATCAAAACTTCCCGGAATTTAAAGTCTTTTTATCATCAGATGAAGATAATGCTAATTTATTTTAACGGGTTCTAAACAAGTATATTGTACAAAAAGTTTTAGACTTGTTTTCTACAACTTCTTTATAATATATGTACATAATCTAATTGATTTTTTATGCTACTTTTTTATACCTTTTGCGTTTAGTAATAAACATAGATTTTTTGAATAGTAAAGATTACACGATAAACACGAACTTACGGTCAGACATTGGAAAAGGACGTAACGCGTAACTAAAGTCGATACTTTCTGTTGCCAGCTTGAAGTGAATTTAAACATTTCTGAATAAAATTGCCTTTGTTCTATATTTATAATAAAAATGGGCATAATAATGAATAGATTACTAAATTTGACTTTAAAAAATAAATAATTTAAAGATAATTTTGCTACATAAACCATTTTTATTTATTTTTATTTGGTTAAATACGTTTCGCATTGCTACATTTCGCCCGCAAAGGAAATTTCGCAGGCGGAATGTGGCAATCGCTTTCAGCGTAGGAATTTTACAACCTGTCCGTTGATAAATGGAATAGACTTGTATTAGGTGTAGTGCGACGTTGCCCTGGATTTTCTTAAGAGCTTTGTGGTGTTTTTATTAAAATTATCTGTTAAAAATATTTACAAACTTATATTAAAAACTCTAAAATGGTGCGTGCATGTGTTTTGTGTAAAAAATTGGACTATTTCACGAAGATGTGTCTTTTCATAGGTAAGTTAGGTTCTGTTTGCTAGGCAATGTTTTTACCAAGGTCAGTGGCGTAGATTTACAATAGCCTGAAGGAAAGTAACTAGATCAAAAGTAATGTATTCATTGTACTTGTTTTATTATTTTTATTAGGATATTATTGAATTTATTAGTTTGTGAGTAGGTTTATAATATTGTAGGAGAAATTATACATTATACAAAAGGATTATCTAATATTTTAGGTTTTCCTTAGATCCAATGACAAGAAACATTTGGTTTTCTCTTGTGGGAATTGAAGAGGGACAACATTTAGCAAAGCACCCTGTGCTATGCTCGGACCATTTTGATCCACAGGATATTTTGGTTAAGGCAAACAATAGCAAATATTTAAGGCCTGGAGCCATTCCAAAAATTTCACATCATATATTTGACAATCAATCTGTTGATGGAAGGTAATTATTATAGACTAATACATTCAAATTATTGTTAACGTTGTTTTGTATATCTACGAATCTTCGTAAACTTTGGTTCTTGATTTAAAAACACATCATTTCTTTGGTGTAGGTCTATCTAATAACGTTTGAGCTTTTATGTTTAAAACAAGTACAACTTTTTGACCTATTCATTTTTAACTTAATTAATATAACTGTATTTTTTAGCTCTGACTCCACTTTACTTGAGACCCCCCTAGGAAAGTGAAAGGGTATGTAATTAATATGGCCTTACAAAATCAGCAAAAGTTTTCTAAAGGTTTTCACGTAAATATGTTTTTAATTTAATTAACTTTTAGGGATGAAGACATATCCATGGATAATTGGGTGCATGAATTATCGAAAAATTTGACCACAGCAGCGCTGCAATCAATTTAGCTGTCCCCAAAATAATTTTTGCAACATGCCAGATATAATTTTCGAAATTTTGAAAGATAATGCTTCATTTTGCGATTTTCTGAAAAAATTTTCAAATTTGACAGCTAAAAATAGTCACGTGATCAGCCTTATACAGGGTGCCACAGATTCAAGTACATGCATATGACCTTGGAAACCGTAAAGATACAAAGTCGGTTAAATTATTGCAAAGTTGCGCATTTAGGTGCCTAACAACATGCCGTTTAGAAAGTTGTAAAATTCTGAGTACTTCCGGAGATATCCGGACAAAAAAACCGAAATTTGCCGATTTCGTTTTTATTTTTTCTGACGTTATTTAAAGAGATATGGAAAAATAAAAGACACTTTTTTCATGGCCACTTTTTAAGCTCTACAAAACAGCGTTGAGAGATTTTCAGTACGACGTTTCGTTTTCGTTAAACCACCATCAACTTTATTTTTAAATACGGCACCAATTTTTTATTGCATTTTTTGAAGCAGTTATAATCCCAATTACAATGATTACAATGACACCTAATATTTTTCTGTTAAATAAACATATTTTCCATAAGAGACAAAGGGGTTAGACAAGGAACGCAATCATTTCTTATAGGGCGTTTCATATTTGTTAAAAAATATTAAGTGTTATACATTTTTGTTATTGGAATAATAAGGGGTTCAAAAAAATAAAATAAAAAAGGTCCGTATTTAAAAAAATAAAGTTGATGATGATTGCGAAAACGAAACGTCGTCAAAATCTCTTAACATGTTTATGAAAAAAGTGACCACAAATAGTGTCTTTTGTTTTCCATATCTCTTTAAATAACGTCAGAAAAAAAAAATCGGCAAATCGTTCTTTTCGAATATCTCCGAAAGTACTCGAATTTTGCAACTTTCTAAAGTGGATATGGTTAGTTACGTAAATACACAACTTTGCCATAATTTAACCGACTTCGCTCTTTACGGTTTTCTAGATCCCCATGCATACTCGAATCTGTGGCACCCTGTTACATTATTTGGCATTATTTTTCAAACAAAAACTTTTGGCAAAAGAAAATTACCCGAATTATTTGGGAAAAATTTTCCCATTTGATGCGGACTTTATGGTTGACACTGTATATTATCTTAGGAATAAGTAGATAATTTTTTTTTAGCCTTATATCTAATATTTTATTTTATTTTGTGTACCTTATATAAAAAAAAAGTATCTCCGTTTTTCTTTTTTCATTAATTTGTGGCCCACATTATTCTAAATTTATAGGAGAAAAGATATTTTGTTTAAATAACGAATATACCAAAAATATTTTCTGTTTTTAGAATAAAATATTTTGTAACTATTTATGTTTCTAATCAATATTTTTAATAAACTAAAATTAAAAAGATCACCATAATTAGAACGTTTTAAAAAATTAATATTTTTAATAAATTTATATCTAATCGAAACTTCTAACATAAACCATACCCACTGGTCGAAACTTCAAGGCTCCTTTACAATGTTGCCTTGATCAGTCCTAATTTATGTTCTATCCTTTTTCCCCTTATATGATTTTATTGGTAATGTTTGGGACAAAACAAAGTGTCATTTATGAATGAAATGTTAAGTCTTTTCTTTCTTTCGTCTGAGGTAATAAACCATTTTTTGGTTTTAACACAATAAGCCTGCACCGGTATAATATAAACATTGAATCACCAGCATATTTATCTTTAAACTTTCCTACCGCAGATGTAGTAACGGGCATATTATGAACACCATATTTATAGTTTAAAGTATCAAGTTTTTCTAGTTAGGATTTATTATCATTATAAACACCTGTTTAAATTTCCAATATAAAGGAGTCAGTATCAGTATAAAGGAGTTTCACATTTTTATTATATAAGGGTTTTAAGAACCCATTAAAAATCATACCTTACCGTTTTGGATATATCTAAAACCCCACATAAACTGGTTTCTTATATTTAACTTATACTTTTTGCATTTAAATAGCAGCTAAGTTTTCTGAAAAAATAGTTAGGTTTTTTAAAATAAGGCTTTGAAATCAGGTTTTCAGCTCCATCTTTTTTTATTTTTGACAACAAAGCCGGGCTCTATCGATTTCATCGAAAAAGTATTTTTTTAAAGTGGCGAATGTTTCCAATCAATCTTTTTGATCAGACTAAGTACATCTGTTTTTTATCAACAGTTTCCATGGTTTAAATAATTTAAATTAAATTAATTAAAATAAATACCATTATTTGCTAATTTATATGCATTTTTGTCAAATTTGTTATTTTAATAATTTCCTGGTTTTTTGTTTAAATCAATATAAAATTTTAACAATGATGATTAATTTTTTCCATTTTCTATGCATTGTTTAAATAAAGAATAAGTAATAAACTTTTTCTTTATTTTTAAATTGTGATTAGTTTGGAACATTTTGAATTATAGGGTGTATAATTTTTAGGACAAATGGAATTTCGTTGCGTGCATTATGTAAATCTAAGGGATACTATTAGATTTACATAATTAACTTTCAATATATAACCTTTATCAAAAGTATCTAAACTATCTTTTATATTTAAATTTTGTATTAAATGAATTTAATTTAATAAAGCTAACTACAATCTCTCTGTGGAAGATACCGGGACGCATAGAGGTAAGTAACACGCGGCATCGCCATTCGGGAGCCCAGTCGTATTTTCGAAAGTAACACGCGGGCTGGCCATTTTACTGGCGATCTCGAGTGCTACTTTGCACTAGACTTTTTCCCGCGAAGAGATCCAAAATGCACAATTATGTGTTTTCTATAAAGGTAGCATATTTTATTGTATTGTCTAATTTTATTAATCATGGATTTGTCGTGCTTAACAGATGACTAGTGTTATTTAGAAAAAACAAATGTGTTGCGTTGCAAGTTAAAAAATAAAGGAGAAGTATAGCTCGTCTGTCGAGTCTGAAGCTACGGGGTATACGTAAGGGAAAGCGGAAACGCCTTTAGGAATGCGAAACCATAGGCTACTATAAATATCTCAAATCTTAAAATTTTAAAATTTTTTTTAGTAGTAATAAGAAATGAAAACATCGTTATGGGAGAAAACAGCAATAAAATATTTATTTCTGAAAAAACTCCAAATTCACAACAATGCCAACAATAAACAATAACAAAAAAAAAAGTCATTTTTTTTTGTAACGTCATCGACCTCACTATGACACTCAGTGTCATAGGAACACTCGTGACACAATTTTGACGTCATCAGTCTTTTTTGTATGAGAAATCCATGTTTTGGCGTATATGCCCTAAGAGTTTCTTTAGCGTTAGAACCTTTAAAAATGTGATTAATTTATGGTTAAAGTAATCATTTTAAATAAAATTAAAATGGTGTTTTATTTTATTTTATTATATTAGAACAAAAATTATTAATTTTAATAAGTACATAATTATAGTGTAGTTATTACAAACTAACTTTTAAGAGATTTCACTCAACGACATCTTGTGAGCAGTTTCGATCTATATCAGATCTCATCAGACAAGCTAGTTGAAGGTGAATATTTATAAAACCCGTATTAGTTAACAAATCAGTAAAACCGTAGGTTGAGAGAAGTATGCTTCCCCCTTGGGTCAGCAGATGGCTTAGATATCTGGTACTCGTTCATATTTTTTAAAGTATGTAATTATATTTACATACCTGTTTTAACCCTATATAAAACTTTTAATAGTACTAGGGTTGCCATCTCTAAAATTTGGCAACTAGGACAAAACGTGAAAACCCCGGATTTTAGAGCCCAGAGGCCGGACATGTTTTTAAACATAGTCAATGTAACAAAAAAAGTTAAAAATGTCATAAATCCTTTTTTTTTATTCTCAGACCTTAAAATTAAATTTAGTCATCTTTTGTCATCATTTTGAATGTACCTAACAAAACAGAATATTATTACGGTTTGTTACAAATTGTTTTAATAATCAGTTAATTTTTTTCTTAAAATAAAACACCAATTACTGATATACTCTGTTATGAAAACAAAACAAACAAATTAGAATATTAAACCTAACAAAATTCAATTAAACTTTTAAACCCGGACTACAAATGAAACTCCGGCCGGACTCCCCGGATGCTCTCTAAACTAGGACAAATCCGGGAAACCCGCCGGATGGCACCCTAAAGTACGTCCTATAATGCCAAAATTAAAGTCGTCAATTTAATCAACAATATTCGGCCGAGGTTTTCTAATCTGCGACACTGGTTAACAAGTTCTCGGGGGCGTGTCAACATTCATCATATGTTTAGTTTTGTTTTCCTGACCGTGTTATTAAATTAATAATTTTTAATTTCCTGGGGTTTTTTGGTCATTTTTAAAAAATTAATTTGAAATAAAAATTTAAACATTTCTTTGACGTTTCGGTTATTTCCAATTAAACCATTATCAGAATCTAGAACAATAAGATGTTCCTTAATGTCTTTATATACAATTGGAAACAAAAACAAATAACAAAAATTAATTAAAGGGAAAAAAATATAAAGTTACATACCTTTTGCCTTTCATAAACTTACACTATCTAATAAGATTTAAAAAATTAAAATAAAAATCCCAAACACTTAAAAACTAAACGATGAAACTTTAGCTTTACATCTTGAATGTTGTGTGAAAAATAAAATCCCAAAATTGATCAAACAATCATTTATAAATAGATTGCCTTGATTGTCCAAAAACCTATATTGGACAAAAAAAATATTTAAAAAAAAAATAAAAGAACACAAAAAAGCATAAGAAATTAAAAATAAATTTAACGCTCTCGCTAATCTAAAAGAAGAAATACTAATTTTAACAAAAATGTTAAAATTTTGATTCAAACGAAATTAAAAAAAAAACCTAAAAAAATGTTCATATAAAAAAAAAAAAAAACTTAAATTTTAGGACTCACTGGGAATCAAAAATTTGTCTAAACGCCAATTACAGGATAAAAAATAAATTTTTTCCACCTATTGGGGGAAACCCCCAAAATTTTTCAAGGGGTAGACCCAACAAAAAAAATACCCATTTTTACCTAAATTCAAAATGTAAAAAGGGAATAGTTTCATGTTTTTTTTTAAATGTTTGGTTTTTATCTTTATTTTAATTTTAAATCTTATTGATGTTAATTTTATAAAGGAAAAGGTATGAAAATTTTTTTTGTTTCCTTTAAATTAATTTTTTTTATTTGTTTTTTTTTCCAATTTTAATATAAAAGACATTAAGAACATCTTATTGTTCTAGATTCTGATGAGGGTTTTAAATTTGGGAAATAAACCGAAACGTCAAAGAAATTTTTTAAATTTTTATTTCAAATTAAAAAAAAAAAAATGCCCGAAAAACCCAGGAAAATTTAAAAAAATTATTAATTCATCATATGATTATACTTTTCGCTCTTCCGAAGTGTCAGTTGAAAAGAGATGCAAGAGCAATATTCGTAAGAAGGAGAAGTTTTTTTTAACCTGTTGCCATATTTTTAGTTTAAATAATATTATCATTTAACCGATCCCAAAAATTAGATAGATATAATTAATATATTAATTAAATAATAATATATGAACTTAATTATTTTAAATAATATTATTTTAAATCCTAAACAAGTTTTAGTAAAAATTTGAAGTTACAGACACAGGTAATAATTTTTATTAAACCCATGAAACTTAGTAAATGAATTTGACAACCTTGATTATATTTCGTCTGCATTCCTAAAATATTTTTCAGCTTTACAGCCGGCAGACAAGCTATATATAGGCGTAAGTAGTAATAATAATAAAAAAGTTTATGCTTAAGCCTTAAGAATTAGGTTATTGTTACCCCATACATATTTGGGTTGTCCTTTTTGGGTCTTTGACGGAATAATTTGGGGAAAAAAAAGGTTTGGTAATTGATTGATAATTGATTTTGTCGTTGTAGGCTATATTTTACAACCCTTTTAAAAAAGAAGTTTTTTGATTTGTCTTTTATTTTGGAGGGTTTAAAGGGGCATGATCCAAAAGTTTTTTAAATTTTTTTCACCTTTTTTTAATTTTTTTTCCACCCAAAAAATATTTAGGAAATTTTACAGGCTGACGCGGATCTAAATGTACATACGATACCATGAGATAGAGATATCCCTTGGGGGTTTTAAATTACCCACATTTAATAGTCCTATTTTTTAACCTTTACCGAGATACAGGGTGTTTTATAGGTTTTGCCCAAAAAACCATTTTTTTTAATATTTTAAACACTCAAAAAAAAAATATTCATAATGGATAAAAAATATTTTTTTTATAGGTGGGTTTAAAAAGCCCTTTTGCAAAAAATTTTAAAAAAACAGGTCCGTAAAAAAAAAAAGTTTTTTAAAATTTTTTAAAATTCATCACATATCAGATTTTTAAAATATTACTTTTTTCTTGAGAGATGGTGAATGGAAACCTAATGACATATTTTTCAATGTTGCCGCCCAAATCAAAAATTAGATTTTTTTAAAAATCAAGGGGAAAAAAACAAAAATAATTGGTAGCCTAATAAAAGTGCCCCCTATTGCCTGAAAAAATAACACAACTCTTATTATTAAATAGGTTTGAACATTTTTTGAACAAAAATGTTTGTCGTACTTGTATATCTTTTTTTTAAAAGCCTTACCAGTTTTCCTTTAAGAATATCCCCGGGATTTGCTTTGTGTAGGCTTATTGCTATGAAAAAGGAAGAGCAACGGCTCCAGAATCAAGAAGGTCGCCCGGAAAAAAAAAAGTTCAAACCATCAAAAAACGCAAGGGGATTCGCTTTTATTTGCGAAGAAGGGCATTTTCCCCACATAGAATAATATCGACCAACCTGTTAGTCCCAAATTCAAGAAGAATATGAGCCCCACCATAGGGCAAGGGGCAAGGGCAATTTCTGACTTTTTTAAATGAGACCTATCTTAAGAGATGGATAGGCCGCGTGTTCAGTGAGATCCCCAGATTTCCTTAGTGATTCTTTCTTTTAAG
>JAHBCN010017698.1:0-18048 GCA_019359885.1 Listronotus oregonensis
CAATGCTCATTCGACGCGGAATGCAAATCTGAGAAAGGCGTTTTGATGATTTTTTCTGCCAATAAAAATTGCAATTGTTATTAACAAAAAACGAAAATAGCCGTGATTTTTGATGATAACTCAAAAACCATAAGTGATAGCGGAAATTGCAAAAAAGATCCGATAAAGAAGTTCCAACTCTCGGAGATCTTTATCCATTATTTATAATTTTATTCTCGGCGTCAAAACCGAGTACGTACGTCACACTAAATATTTTTTTTGGAGTATTAAATATTAATTAAAAATTTTAAAAAATTATGGTGTACTCAGAATACTTTTATTTCCGTTAAATATTTAACTTAAAGTTAATTTTTCAACAGACAATTGTCAATTAACAAAATCGTTTCAAACTTTCGTCCTCATTGTACAGGGTCTTTGATTATATTTACGTGGCTTCTGGGGCCTTTATTTTTGAAGACAGAAAAAAATGTTTTATATAAAAATTTAGGTTTTTTCCATATTTTTTTTGAAATTATCAGAAAAAAAATTCCAAAAAAAAATGGAAAAATATAGGCAACTTCGACTTTTTTAAATGAAACACCCTGTATATTATGCGCCACAGCGAAAGACCTTTTTTTTCTGATTTCAAATATATATGATTGGATGAACCATTTTTAAGATATTTTAGGTTAAATTATTAATAAATTACAAAAAAGTTTCATATTAGTATCAAGAAAGCCATGGAAACAATAGAATTGTTATGTTGCTGAATTTGGTGAATTTTTCTCTGGACCCATAATGTTTTTTTTTGTGTTTAAAAATTCCCTCAAAGTGAGGGAAGACTTGTCGGTGAATAGAATTTTATTTAAAAACTTTGGATCCTGCTGCATAAACCTAGCTATTTTCAATGCATATTTAGGTTGGTCCTGCATGTTTTGTTCAGGAAGGTTCTGAACGGACATAAATTTATAAGGATAAAATTTGTAAAATTTTAAGGTTAAATAAATTTATAATCTGTTTTATTAAGTTCAGATGCCGCATCCGAGATTGATATTTCAGGATTTTCTAAAATTATTAAAAGTATTTAGTGCAAGTTCAATAGCAAAAGTATATTAATTATCCTGAAAAAAACGAGGATATCCAAAACCTTGTTTTCATGTCGTGCTGCAGTCCTTTTCTTCATTTTAAAGCTTTTAAAGATTTTTTGTTCTTGTGAATGGTTTTAAAATGATAAATTTCAACTTTTTACAATATTAATACGTCAAATTCATTAAAACAATTTTATTGTTTCATAGCTTTCTTGATACTAATATGATTTTTTTTCAATTTATTTATATTTTACTTAAATATCTCGGTTCACCCAATATCTCAATGTATATATATTTGAAATCAGAAAAAAAAAAATTTTTTATTGTAGCGATAATATAGGGGGTGTTTTTTAAAAAAGTTGAAGTTGCCTATTTTTTTTCATTTTTTTATTGCAATATTTTTTTCGATAATTTAAAAAGATAATATGGAAAAAACCTACAATTTTTTTAAAAAACATTTTTTCCGTCTTTAAAAATAAATTAAAACCCGTAAATATAATAAAAGCCCGATTTAAAAAAATGCTTAAATAATTGTCGTATACATTTTTCGCTTCGTGAAGCCCTTCTTATATACATACTTATTAAGAAGGTAATGCCATAAAAGTTTTATAAAATTTAATCCTCTGTTTATAACAATTTTAAAACTTTGACAACAAATAAAAAATTGAAGACCTCGGTGCAAAAACCAAGTAAGTCACATTAGACAAAATTTTGGGAAATCAAAAAAAAACGATTATTTAGTTTACATATAGGAACTACAAAACCATTTATTTCAGGTTGTAGGAAAGTTAATTAAAAACGGGTTAATATAAAATTTTAGAAAAAAAAAATCTAAAAATTTTGGGCTTACCTAGTTTTTTTCAGAAATGTATAATTTAATGAAAAAAAAAAGTTTTGACGGGTTTTTTTACGGAAATCAGACCTCTTGAAAGGTAAAACAGGGGGGATTTATGCATCATCACCTGTAACATCTTTTTTTGGAACTTTATTATCTTTGGTTCTCCCTGCCCATTGAGGGGAAAGGATAGGGGTTTTATCATTTTGAAGTTGAAAAACATAATTCCACATTCTTATTTTCAATATAAAACCTTGTAAAAACTGAAAAAGATGTAGCAATGCATTCTATAAATTTAAATCCATTTGATACGCCAAACCGGGTATTTGAATGCTTGCATTTTCTTTGCTTATAAAAGTAGATTTTAAAAAGGCTTAAAATGTTTCAAAAAATGATCATATCTTTATTGACGTTTTCAACTTTTTTAAATTTTTTTTAAGTTAAAAAAGCGCCCAAATTCTTTCTTATCAGTTAAGTCCTTGCCGCACGACAGTCCGATCCCGAACCAGGCAAGTTCCGACATGTAAAAAAAGAATTCGGTGCAAAAACAGGTATCTACCGGACTTACCTGATTTATGCTGCAAAATTGACCAGGCAAGGGAAAATTTTATAATATTTCATTTAAAGCGTTTTACCCTGATTTTAACAAACATCCAATACTTTAAAAAAACTAAGATTTTTAAAACAAATTTTGTTAAAAAATTTAATTTTTTTCAGCTTTCAAATAATATTCATAATTTAAAATTTTCAGTATCTGTTTTTTTAAAAAAAAAAATATATAAATAAGTACACCTGCTAATCAATACATTTTATTAGGAAATGGCTAAAGTTTTGAAGATTTCTGTCCCGTCTGTAATAAAGTATAAAAATGGACCTGAAGAAGATTGCTTGACACTATGTCGAGGCTTTTTGAGAAATCAGAGAGGTGATAGTTTACAGATACGAAACGAAATATATGATATGTATTCTGCAAAAATAATTATTTTACTTTCAAGTGCACAATCGGAGGTTAATATTTTTAAAATTTTAAATAATTAATTAGATTTTTCTTAATGTAAATAAACACTTTTTTAAAAAAATATTTACCTAAATTTTTAAAGTAATACTAAGTAAACAACTAATTGAAGGAAATTTTTACAGGTGCTTGGGGAATACCTTCGTTTTATGTGTATTTACCTACGTTTGTAGTATTTATTTAAAAATTTGCCAAAATACTTTTAGCATTTGGGTTTTATCCTACAAAGGGGTAAAAAAAATTACTTCAACCAAAAAAATTTATTGGAACCATTCATCTCCAATTTCATCATTTAGTGCTTGAGGTTTTCTAAGACTTTGTTGTTTAGCTTCACACAATACCATAGGTTTAAATATTGCTTTTTATGTTTGTATCACCTCCCGAACGAAAAAGATAGTTGTAAGAAAACTTAAATATTTGTAAAGGAAATGGACCAAGTTCTCTTTTGGGCTATTCTTCCAGCTAATACCAAAATTTTTGAAATCTACCAAAATGTAAAATTTGTTTTTTTTTTTCTTTTGTCACTTTAGTGTTAGTTTATATTAAATTTCCTTAATAACGATATAAAATTTTGTTTGTTTTGAGAATTTTGACATTACAACGCTACACAATCGTCTTCGTGAAAAAGCTATATGGCGGTTAAACAAGTCTTTATAGACTATTGAAAAGCATGGGCTGGGGATAATAATCGACATTGATGAAAAACCCATCAAAATGAAAGAACTCGGTTAAAAAGAACCTATGTTTTCCTGGTTTATTTATTTTTTATTTCAAATTGGTACTCAAACCTTTGGGCGGGGTAAGCCGTTGTTTTAACATTAATTAACTTTTTGTCTTTGTCTTTGATAAAAAAAAAACCATATTATACTTAGTCACAAATTTGTATTTAATTTTACATCCAACTTCTTTTATACCATACCTTTTCTTTTAAAGTCCTTACTTTACAGTGAAAACCTTTTGCCCTTGGTTTGGGGCCTTAAAAACCCAAATTTTTGGGGGTTTTGGCTACTCCAATATTGGCTAAAATAACTTAAGACTATAAAGGCTGAAAAGCTATATTTGCAATTTAAACAATTTTATTCATAAAATTGTGCACCATTTTTTCTTTAAGCAAATAACAACATAATGTCGCCCATGTAATAAAAAAATGTGGACGTAAAGATATTTTTTAAATTTAAATAAACCTTAATCCGACCCGAACAAAGAAAATATCTGGGAACTAAAAAAAGGGAAAAATCATAGTCCATTTATTAATTATAACCCTTAAATCAAAACAAAAACTAACTGGTTTTTTTCAATTGGAGTAATATTCTGTTTTTTAAAAAATTACAAACAAAGCATTTAAACTTTTATGGCTTGAAATTTATAAGACAATTATTAATTTTTTTTTATGTACGATAAAGACGAAAGTTCGAAACAATTTTGCTAATTTACAATTGTCTAACTTGTTGAAAAAATAAATTCTTTGAAGTGTTTTGAATACCCCATAATTTAAAAAAAAACTTAATTAATATTTAATTCCCTAAAAAAATATTTAGTGTGACGTTCTCGATTTTGACGCCGAGCGCCCAATCAAAAATGTCGCGCGGAGGCCCATTTTCAGCGTTAAATTAAAATTATAAATAATGAAGATAGAACTCAAGGACTTGGGACTTTTTTATCGAAAATTTCCTCCTCTTTTGCAACTCGGCCATCCCTTATGCTTTTTGAGTTATCATCGAAAATCGAAATGTTTTTTTCATTTTTCGTTTTTTGTTAATAATAATTGCAACTTTTATTGACAGAAAAAGTCCTCAAAACGCCTTTCTCAGAATTGCATTCCGCGTCGAATGAGCTATCGCTCATATTTTTCGAAACCTTCTAACTATTTTTCGCAGGAAATACACTTCTCAACTAGACCCCAGAATACCTGACCCATACAGTATTCTGGGACTAGACTACAACAGGTTTATACGCTTGGATGAGTACCTGAAAAATCTGTTTTTTAAATTTCTTGTTTTAAATTGGACATAAGTATAAAAATTATAAATTAATAAATCGGTTGGCCACTTGATAGTTAGTAAGCCAATTATAAAGCAAAAAGTAAAAATTTGTAATTCAATTGAAAAATTTTTGGGAAAAAAATGTCCTTTTTAATTTTTTCAAAATTTTTATTTCAAAGTTGCACATCGACTTAGAACGAAATTCTAAAGAGTAAAGTTAAAGATAGAAATTTAATTATATGCCTTAAAAATCATAATTGAACGCCCATGACTTTCATTTATTACCATTTATACATTACAGTTAAAAATTATATACGTGTAGCGGTTATTTAAATTAATAATTATTTTTTATCCAACAATAACAAGTTTACGTTCGAACAAAACGACCACTTAAACGCGATATTGATAGCGGCGATAACGACGCCGCGTCCCATGGTTATACCTTTCCGAAAAGTGAGATAAACTGCATATAGTTTGTTTGATGAATTCGGTGACCAAATACAGGGTGTTCATAAAATATTTGTAAGAATATGAAGAAAAAGTAGGTGAGATGGAAATAAAATCACAATATTTAATAAACTTCTTTCTAAATGGCACCAATAGAATATGCTTTTTTATTATTGTTTTCATTAATAAAGTTAAGTACAGGATTATCCAACGGGTACTGAACTGATTGAATGAAAAATATCCATCTTGTGTACTTTTTTTTATAGAATCTGAGAAATTACAGAAGAAAATGATTTGAATTAAAATAAAAGAGATATTACATAAAATTACCCTTTTTTGATGGGACATTTATTATGTCCCCATACTTAGCACTGCCTTTTTGGAAAAATGAACATTTTTTTGTGCTGTTTTGCTGTTCTTGTGCTATTCTGTGCCGCTAGCAAAAACATTTTTTATGCATTTTTTCCTGAGATATAAAATAAACAAAATAGGGGTAGTTTTTTTACGTACTTAGCACTGCCATTTTGTACCACAAATAAAAAAAGTACCGTGCTTTGTTATGCTTAATTTGTTCTATCATGTGTCGTTAATAAAAAAAATAAATGAGAAGAACCTTTTTTTCCTAAAAAAAACTTGTTTTTACTGAGTTAGCACTGTCAATTTGCATAGTAGCGAATCAATCTGTTGTGCTGTGTTGTGCTCAACTTGTTCCATCATGTGCCGTTAATAAAAAATCTGAAAAAAGATTAGAAACTTAAAAAAAAAACAGATTTTTATGTCATGTTACAGAAATCATGATCAAGAGAGCACCAAAGTCGAGCCTTGAAAAAAACGTTGATCCACTGCAGACAGTTACTCGCTGGATTGGCAAATCAGAAACAAAAAAATAAATGGTTTCTTAGAACGAAAGATTTTTTAGGTGTAAGTTTTTTAGTAAATTATAGTAAATTAGCGTAAAAGATATGTCAATAAACAAAACGCAACAAAGTTTAAAAAAATCGGTCCAATAGTTTTAAAAATTAACTGCCCGTAATGTAAAAAAAATTCGAGGAAAACACGTTTAAAGTATGCATAAGCTACTGCGCGCTGCTGAGAACGCGCATACGCCTTAACTCATTTCATGGTGTTTTAAATTAAACAGCCAAATGTCCTTTTATAACCTCCTACATAACAACTACAAAACTGATTTTTCTTAACAAGAAAAAAAAATAAGTTCCACACTTTTATTTACGGTACATGACAGCAATACGCAGCACAACGGTTTGATTTAATATATTGCAAAGTTTCTAATAATTTTTCAAAATTTTCATTAACGGCACATGATAAAAGCACTACACAGCACAACAGTTTAATTCGTAACTATGCAAAATGGCAGTGCTAACTCAGTTGAAAAAATGTTTTTTTTTTAGTAAAAAAATGGTTCTTCTCATCTAAAAAAATGTTTGTTAATAGCACATGATAGAACAAATTGAGCACAACATAGCACGGTACTTTTTTTTTATTCGTGGCGCAAAATGTCAGTGCTAAGTAGGTACGAAAAACTACCCCTATTTTGTTTATTTTATATCTTAAGAAAAAATGCATAAAAAAAGTTTTTGTAAACGGCACAGAATGGCATAAGAACAGCCCAAAACGTCACATTTTTTTTCTTCATTTTCCCAAAAAGGCAGTGCTAAGTATGGGGTCATACATTAATTGGTTCGTTTTTAAAAGACTCTCATTTTATTACAATTGTTTTGTTAATAATGTTAATGTTAAATACATTGCGAGTGTCTAACTCTGAATAAATTAAATACAAATTATTTTTTGTCGGGCTCGGACCCGTCAATTTGCATTTTTGGTCGCCCTCCTTTTTGTGAAAGAGGTATTTATACAGTTTGTCCCAAATCTGAGAAAGAACGTTATCGATGATTTTTTTGAAACGGGACCCAACTCTTGTTAAGACTATTTTTAAAGCACATATCAAATTATGCATAACTGTCCAATTCCAAATTTTTCTTTCGTGTCGTTTGTGAGATATTAAATAATAAAATTTTAAAGGCACCATTAATTAAATTTTCTCCAAAATAAAGATATTGTTATATTATTTTAAAAATTACGCTTTTTCATATGTTATGAAGAGCTAGTCTGCTCTTGCAAAAACAGTAACAAAAAACTTAAAAAGTAAGTTTATTTTCTATTTATCTATTATATCTATAGAATTTACAAATAAATCAATTATAAAGAATTAAATCTTTTTTATTATATCTTTTTATGGTTTTTTAGTATTATTGCAAGAGTAGACTAGCTCTTTATAATATATAAAAAGTGTAATTTTTAAAAATAATAAAAAATATTTTTATTCTGGAGAAAAGCCAAATAATGTTTCCTTTAAATTGCTATTTCCACAAAACAAAATTTGACTTAAAACATAATCATATTTTATGCACACTGATAATGTTTCTTTAATACATTTTTAAAGTATTGTCCATGCACTAATAGGCAATATCCCAAATGATACTGAAACTTTTTTTGAACAAAACGAAAAATTTTTTTGAATAACTTCTGGCGAAATTAGCCTACTCCTTATCTCATTCATACTTTAAACTCTTTAACATTGTCCGGCTTCGTCTTATAAACTTTGCTCTTCAAGTAGTCCCATAAAAAGCCTCTGTGAGTAAGTTCTGGAGATCTGGGTGGCCATTATGTAAGCCCCCGTCAACCGATCCATCTGCCTGGAAATACTACGTTCAGAAAATTACGAACGGGCCTTCCAAATTGAGAGGCGCACTAGCTTGTTGAAACCACTGTATGATTAACCTTTACCAATATGTAATAGAAGTAGTAACGAATGCCAGACTAGGATATAATATTGACTATTTGTGTTTTGACATTTCGGGTATTAATTTTTAGGTTTTCTTTTTCCTAATTTAAATCGCTTTCTTATATAAATTAAATTAATTCTATGATTACGAAAATGAAAATTGTATGTTGTAATTTTTGTTTTAATTCAAATTATTTTCTTAAGTGTACTTGCTGATTCTATGGAAAACAATACACAAAATGTTTTTTTTACATTTTTTATATAAGGAAAGCCATAAATAAGGGCCCCTTCAGTCTTTGTTGGATAAACCTGTACATCACAATTCGTACTGTAACAAGTAAGTGTCGGTTTCAAAGAAGCACTTACTCTGACTTATTTTACTAATAGTTAAAAGTAAGTATATCAAGGGCCTCATTTTTCTGTGTAAAATTTCCTATGTTTATAAGCGTTTTCCTCCTATAATCAATAAACTTAAAATATACACCTCTTAAGCAACACCTGAAATGTTGACCACAAACAAAATTTATATTTCATAAAAAAGAAAGTAAATTCAAATTTAAATCAAAATATATACAAACACAAAAAAATCATCACATAAGCTGCTTCGGAATCCCCCTTCTCCTCTTACCCATTTAAATAAATTAGCAAACATTTTTACCTTTACTGTCGAGCCAGAATGTATAACGTTTTGCGAATTTGTGAAATTTTTGTTATGAAAGCAAAAAAATTATTTTTAGTTTAACATCTTTAAACACTTTTAAATTTTACTAAACATTTTTCTAAGCTCCCTTATTCTTTAACCCATACACCATTAATATTGTAAAATTTAAAAGTTTATAACTTAAAAATACATTATGTTGAATAACTTTTAAAATAAACACAAGAATTAATTTTATTCACTAAAATATAAAAACACTTGATAAGGTTACACTTAAAAAATATAGCATTTTTCTTAAAAAAATATATTAGCATTAAGTATATCTTCATTAATCTTTTAATCGCCGCAGTATTACATGCAAAATAATTTATAATCGAGATACAATGCAATGAAAACAGGAATAATAATAAAATAAAGTCGCAATAACTCGACATAAATATTTTGTCAATTTAATTTTGCATTTAAAACCATTAAGGTCACGAGAAATTCATTCGTGATTTTCTTGCTGCTGTTCCTCATAAAATATCTAAAATTATATTTAAGGTTAAGCAGATCAAACATATTATTTTTTATTTTCCTAATAGTTACCTTAATATATTCTTTGGGATGAATGGAATAACTGCAATTGTCCTTAAAAAATGTACTCCTGACCTTGTATCCATGTTAACTCGCCATAGCCACACCAGGTCGTACAAAAATGAGCCCAAAAATACTTAAAAAGACAAGCTTGAAATCGCTATATAATTTTTATCAAAATTCTAATAATTTTAATTTTAATTATTCAAGATTTAAAATCAACTTAAAAACATTCAGCTAGTCTCAAAATATCCGTTTTGAGCACAAGAATGATTTCACCTCAGAGTTCACAACTTGGGTCAGTGATATTTTAAATATTTCTTACAATTAGCTGAAAATGCCCTAAAACAAATTACGTTGCTTTTTTGTCAAAAATAATCCGTTAAAAAGGCTGTTACTTTTTCTTATAATATTTAGGGGGTCTATTATGCCTCATTTTAAAGCTTAGACCTTGAGTTTAAACCGAGCGGCTGAGGGACTTTCTACGTCAAATAAAGGCCAAGTTATGACCAAAAAGTTAGGAAAAATCGTTATTTTGCAATATTTTTCCATTAAATTTGCAATATCTTCAGTTCTTATTTACGAATTTTAATTTAGAAAACGCCATTTTGTTAATTTTTTAGAAGAAGCAAAAAAAGTATTTGAAAACATTTTTTTATCTTCAATAGTTTATTAGCTACACGGCCGAGTGATGATCGCGTTGTTAAATTTAGCAATGGACTTAGCAATTGTTAAAAGTTAACAACGGTTTAGAATGTTTACCAAAACGTCATTGTCACTTATTCAATGATTTTGGTAGGCAACCTGTTAAAATCTGACATTTTGTTAAACATTCTAAACCGTTGTTAACTATTAACAATTGCTAAGTTAAGAAAGGTTTAGAATGTTTACCAAAACGTTATTGTCAGTGCTATTCAATGATTTTAGTAGGCAACCTGTCAAAATCTGACATTTTGTTAAACGTTCTAAACCGTTGTTAATTTTTAACAATTGCTAAGTTGACAACGGTTTAGAATGTTTAAGAAAACGTCACTGTCAGTGTTATTCAATGATTTTAGTAGGCAACCTGTCAAAATCTAACATTTTGTTAAACATTCTAAACAGTTGTTAACTTTTAACAATTGCTAAGTTCATTGCTAAATTTAACAACGCGATCATCACTTGGCCGACAGTGTATTAAACAATCAAAAAGTTTATACTCGTTTTCTGGCCACTTTTTCGGAAAAGCGAGTTTTAGATTCGAATTCAGCAGGAGAAAACAACTACTCGTTCTCGTGGACCTTATTTTGAATAGTAAGATGTAGGGCCCTCACACGAAATCCGCCCAAGTGCCTCCACTGGCGGCTCCCAGTAGTGTAACACAAAGTGTCACTTTCCATACATTTTATTCCTTCATCCTTTATCACTAAAGTATCTAGATTGTGGAACCTTTTGCCTATTGATACCTTTCCTTCCCTTGAATCTTTAAGTCACGTGATATAAACCGCCTTTTACTTCACTTAAGACACCCACGGTCAGTGGCGTAGGCTTGGGTGAGAAAGGAGAACCTAGGCCTCCCCACTTTTTTAAACATTAAATAATTATGGGAATTCATTTAATTTTTTAGCCATATTATTTTATTAAAATTGTAAATTAAGCAGTTGGTTCCCCCTTTTTTGTAGTCAATATACACCACTGTCCACGGTAGCTTACTACTTAGGCTTTAAGCCTTCGTGGACTGTTCCAAGATTTAAAAAAATCGCGACCAGCGATTTAGGATATATCAGGGCCGTATCTCCCTACAAAAAAACCTACCTACCTACGCCAATGTAACTGACTTAACTTTTCGTCGAATGTACTATATATACTTGTAACTTACGGGATGATAAGGGACCAATTTGCATGGGATTTGTCACTGACAAGTCGTTATCGTCGGCAAAAGTTCTATTGAATCGTTTAAGTGCAATATATATATTTTACAGCAATTAGTAATTTTTTAGTGTCTGGTATTATTATATTGTTTATTACGGAAACAGCATTGTATGTAAAAACTGTTTGAATTAAATATTATCTGCAACCCATCTTAGGGAGTTTTCGGTAAATTAAAAAAGTGTTTTTGTTGATTAAATCGAAAACAATAATAATTACAATTACATTACCACTTAACTCCAATTATAACTTTAATGATTTATCAATATAATTGCTGATGGTTTAAGGTTAGCACAAATTTAGAAAAACTTAAATTTTCCTGAAAATCTAGAAAAACCAGCAAGTCACTTTTTTAAAATTTAATCGGTACTTTGCTGACACTATTTGATTTCATACAGGTTCGTATTTTTTCATGTCTTATTTATTTACTTATTTATTCAATAATAATATACATTCACAGCCCTACTTCACTACAGTAGGGCTGTGATACATTATTAACAAGCTTAACGACGTCTCTTTAAAATACACTATAAACTAATTAAAAATAAGAAACACTTACTTTTTTAAGATAATTTAACCATTTGTTGTGCTTTATAAAAACTTTTTTAGTTTATTTATAATGAAAATAAATAATATACCAGTACGTAACTTTCCGACCTCGAATAACTAGAAACTTATTTTTCCTAAAAGTCTTTTATCTTTCTGTCATCTTATTCTTGTTGATTTTAAAATGGAAAATATTTTTTGGTGACTTAACAAATTTTGAAGACAAATTTTTACAAAAACACTTTTTTATATTACGTTACTAATGCTTTACCCCTTGTATGAACATTACACACTGGTTTTTAGTTAAATAAATACAACATTATTTTAACAATAAAATAAACCAAAAATTTCTGAAATCGCAACTAGCCACAACGTTTGTCTTACAATAATGAATCGTAGCGTGCCCCGCCACTTCTGTTTTTTTACATTAGCGACCCCTTAAATAGCTGATCTTACAAACTAATTAAATCCCATTTGTTACACACTTAGACACCATAAAACATTTTTGGTAATTGTCTAGAAATTGCGGCAACGCCGATTTTGATCAATTTTGGTATACGGGTGTTTTTGGCGCTGGTCACGAATCTGAAAAAAATTAGTAGGAAAAGTTTTGTTTTCGAGATATACATCATCTTTAAACTTGAAAATCAAACTAACCTTATTTTCACTATATTCCCTCTTCTTTTTTACACAATTCTTAATTTTTAACACCAAAGTGGTATACAATATTTTATAAACACCTTTTAAAAATTTGTTTTTATATTTATTTTACGCCTTTTTTCCATTTAATTCTAAAGCTTTACTTTCAAAAGCCGCAACCATGTATGCACGAGGGATTTTTTCATGCAAACATTTCCGCCGCATCTAAAAGTAAAGCTTTGCAATTTAATGAAAAAAAGGTATAAAATAAATAAGAGAACAAGGTTTTAAAAGGTGTTTATAAAATATTGAGTGTTTGGTGTTAAAAATTAAGAATTGTGTACAAAAAGAAATGGGGATATAGTGAAAATGAGGTTAGTTTGATTTTTAAGTTTAATGATGGATATCTCGAAAAAGAAACGTTTCCCATTAATTGTTTTTTCAGATTCGTGATCAGCGCCCCAAAAAAAACCGTATACCATAATTGGTCGTTGCCGCAACTTCCTAGACAATTATTACTACATTTTTTTATAAGCCAGAAAGATTTAGACTAAGAACCGTAAGTTTTTAAATGAATTTTAATTTCGTCTTTTTCTATTTATTATTTATTTAAGTAGTTAGATTTAGCATCGGTCCTCTTGTAATTATTAAGAAATAAAAGAATTATGATTTTATTTATAAAGTTAAAAGCAAATTAGGTTCTTATTGTTAAAAATTATATTTGTAGCCCTGGATATATTTTATAGAGTTCCTTTTAGCTTTCTTATCGTTTAACGAAGTAATAAATCTTAAGTAATGGTAAAAGAAAATCCATTTATTTCCTTGTATAACTTCCGAGCAAATAGTCGTAGAGACACAACTAGTTTTCGGAAAATAAATGTCTATAATGGTTCATTAATGGACAAAATCCAGTGGATTTAAAGGGGACAAAGGGGAAAAGGGGGTTTAAATATTTTAAAATTTCATAACTTCTAGACAAATTAAAGTAGAGACCTCAAAATATTTTGTGGTTTTCATTTATAGCGTTCAGGATTTTTAAATAATCCGCATTTTTATTTGTTCATAATTAATTTTAATGAACGTGTCTCGGTACCTGTAATTTTTTTTATTATACTGCACCTTGAAAAGTTAGGCAGCCTTGACGTAACAATTACAAATTATCAGCGTATAAAAGGCGTTGAGATGTGAAGAATAAGGTGTAAAAATATTTGTGATTTTGTTAGTTTTTATCTAATTAATAAGAGTTAGGAATAAAGGTTAATTGTAAAGTTTTAGAAATTAATTTTTTTAATGCCTAATATCTCAAAATCCAAAATATGAAACTTCAATTTTTATTTAATGTAACTTAAGATCAAACATTTACTATTTCATATAATTTATCAGAACTTGTATATACTCCAGTCGTTAGAGGTTTTTTCCTCTAACCGACACAAAAGTTGATGAAATTTGGCATACTAGTAGATTTTAAGGCGAAAAATCGAAAAATAAACGAATCCTTGCTAAGAAGTGTCGGAAAGAGGGTGAAACTACCCCCTAAACTTTTGAACGCATTTTTATTCATGAATGGATAGTTTTTCTTAAAAATAACACTGCCATTCGAAAGAACGGAAAATTTGACGTTAGAAATGACTATTCACACATCATAAATATTTTTGTTCCAAGTTTGAAAAATTTTCATCCCTAAAGACTCGCGAAAGCGCGCGAAATTGATTATTCAAAAATTTTCTGACAGTTTTCGTACTAAAATTGAATTTTTGCTATAACAAGGAAAAATCTCGTAGGGAGTAATATACCAAACGAAAGAACAAGTCTGAACCTTCATCTCTTGCACAGTTATACTACCAAATTCGTTCACATAAATAAATAATCTTATTGCAACAGTAAGACATGGTCAATTACCCTTTATTTCAATCTTACATACTTGTAGCTGGAAAATTATAGCAACTTAAGGGTCAGATATATTTTTCGAGTTATGTGTTTCTTATTTCTACTTTTTGGCTAGATAGGATTTATTTTTTCTTTGTGTTATGAGCTTTGCAACTTGTGAATTTTTTTGACCCTCTCATCCTGTTAATTAACAAATTAGATTTCGAGCATTGTACTCATTATAAGCACCATGTTAACAGTATTATTTTAAAGGGGAGGGTTAGATCTTTAGGAAAATATGTCTACATTTTTCAATATACTTAAGAAATTCAAATAATTCGAGGTAGAAAAATAATTTGTAAGAAATCGTATCGAAAAATGACACGGAATATTGGCCAAAGTGGTCTCGAAAGTTTCCCCTTATACTTTTCTGAAAGAGCAAGGACCCAACTTCAAAATGCATGTACTTGAATTTCCCAGGGATGTCCCTGGAACAGCTATTTCAACTTGGAATATCGGGTAAATCTTAAAAAAAGCACATTTGCGTAGCTTTCTTGAGCCCTCTGGTGAGTTTACGAAAAACTTATTTTTACTATTATTACTGTCACGCTGATTAAAGTTGTCACGGAATGACAAAAAGTATACAGAGGTGAAAAACTTTTACAGAGCCACAAGTAAAGAGTTTATCTGCCTTGAGGACAATCTGATGGTGAGTAAATAAAGTTGATTATTTGCATTGTATACCTACAAGGAGGCGACACGGTCTTGAAGTCGGCGATTTGGCCTAATTTTTTTGTGGCTATAGAGTGCTCTTAGTACGTTATTACAATATTAAAAAATTAAGGCGCGCTATTGAGAAAATACGACAAAAAAAAATTAAATTTTTTTGTATAGCTAGCGTGGCTCAGGCAGCAGCGTTCGAAACTTTTAACCCGAAGATTCCGGGTTCGGTTTTCTCCATGCCTTTTATTAAGTAAATAATTATTTTAAATGTTATTAATCTTTACAATACTTTTCAAATCTATTTATTTTAATTTTTGTAATTAAATAATTCTAACATTACTTTATACATATAAAAATTATGCTCAGCGACTGCGAAAACCTATAAGGAATATATTTGCATGGTTTTATCTCATTTTTTGTTGAAACAATGTATAATTGTTTAATTGTTTAAAAAGTTATGAATTCTTTATTACTACAAGCTGTAAGCCGGAAGATCGCAATTACAAGTTACTTTTTGCTTATCTATATCGGGCTAACTTTGAGCCCCAAATGGACCAATTTGCAACATAAAATTGTTAATAACAATTGACCGTCAACTTCCTAGGTTGTATGAACTCGAAAATCGAGATCAGCTACCAAAAAAAGTATAGATTTTCAACTTGAGATCTTAAGAATCTATGAAATACAAGCGTATTGGCGCTCCCTGCCTCCTCACTAGCGACGAGCCTGGTCACAACCCAGGGATACATCATGTTATTCCTTTATCGCACTTGTAAAGTCCACTGCAAGGGGGATAAGGTTCTTTTCCCGTTACTTCTGCTTTTAAAGGAAATTACACATTTTTCCATGTTTAAGGCTGGTTTTCACCCCCTTTCCGACACCCCTGAGCAAGGATTTTGGTATTTTTGGTTTCCGAGTACCAAACACTACATCTGTACCAAATTTCATCAACTTTGGACTCGGTTAGAGGTAGGGGGGTAATTTTGCCTCTAACGACTGGAGTAATATAGAACTGACTTTTTTTATTAAAAATGCTAAATTATACATATCTACATTTCTCTATGATAAATGTTTAATTTACCTTTGTTTTAAAGGTTTTATTATTAATTAAACTTCTCTGCTTTACACCAAAAAATTGTCTTATTCTTTTCATGGATTTTTTGATATGTTTAATATTTTTGTTATCCCTATGCTGGGGTATTACACTGCCTATTTGACGCATTATTGTTACTTGTACTAATACTCATTATAAGGATTTGCGAATCAATGTGGATATATGTATATTTTTGCTATTTTGGCAAAAAGGTCAGTTGTGCATATACATTTTGATTAATTATATGAAAAAGGAAATGTTTGATCTAAAGTTATTAAAAAAAATAAGTTTCCTATTTTGCATTTTGAGATATTAAGCATTAAAAAAATACATTTCTAAAATTTTAAAAATTGATCTTTATTGCTAACTTTTATTAATTAGATTAACGGCCGAGTGATAATCGCGTTCTTAAATTTAGCAATGGACTTAGCAATTGTTAAAAGTTAACAACGGTTTAGAATGTTTAACAAAAATGTCAGATTTTGACAGGTTGCCTACTAAAATCATTGAATAACACTGACAATGACGTTTTGTTAAACATTCTAAACCGTTGTTAACTTTAACACTAAATTAACAACCTACTGGCCGTAAAATAAAAAATCACAAATATTTTTACGCCCCATTCTTTAAATCTCAACACTTTTTACATGCTGCCTACTAAAATTTTGGGAAAAAAATCTATTTTGGCAGCCATTTTTAAAGAAAAGACAATTGTGACAATGGTTGAAAAGAAATTTTAAGGCGGATCGTAGGGAAAAAAATATACAGGGGCTTTTAAAATTTTAAAAAATTTAAAATTGTTCCGGTTTAAAACCCAAAATAAAATTTTTATTTCATTAAAAGCGGTTTTATGCGAGCATTACCCAAATTTTAAAAATTAATTCTAATAAATAAAAAAATTATTGGCTGTACATGTCCGCTGTGTCACTAGGTATACGAACATAATGTTTTTTTTAGTGATTTCTTGTTTAATTCCAAAGTATTTTTTTAGCAACTGTTACTTATGCTGTTTTAAGTCATATAATAATCATAATTTTTTCTGGTTTTTAATGAGAATTTAATGGTTTGGGTGAAAAGGTAGGATCCCAAAATATTAACCAATCAGCAATTAAAATGACTTTAAAAAAATTTTACAAAATTCAGACGAATAGATCAAAAAAACATAAGGAAAAACGACGATCTGGATTATTGTCCCTTTAACACCTGGCAAATATGAAGCGGGAGAAAAATGGCCAAAATTTGAAAAAAAAAGGATAAGTAACACTTTAGAATACTTTTTATCAAAAAAATTTTTAAAAATTTTGGCTATTACTTTAGTATTGCCATTTTTTTTTTTTTTTAAAGTAAAAAATAGGGTTACCTACAAAAAAATTTACTTTATATTAAAGAAATGGGAAATATCACTTTTGCTTAAAAATATTTGGCTTTTGCCAAAACATAATATTTAAATTTGTATTTAATTTTTGAAATTATATTCTTTTTAAAGATAAAAATTAATCTACCCTTGTAATAAAAACTAAATTATTTTAAAAAACTACGTGTTTTTTTTATAATTAAAAGGGCCAAAAAAGAAATTTTAAAAAGGACAAATAAACCAAAAAATAAAAGATACAAAAAAACACTTTTGTTAAAAGTTTCCTGTTTAGAAAAAACCCTTTACAATGAAAAATTTCTTTTGATAAAAAATTTTTTTTTAGAAAAACCATTCCAATGAAACAAATTTAATTTTTTGGGAAAACAAAAATATAAGACATGTTATTTGAAAATTTTTGGAAAAAAAAAACTTTAATAAAACTTTTTTTTTAAAAATAAATAGGTTAAAGGAAATAATTATTTTTTTTTTATAAAAATAAAAAATTTTATAAGTAACATATTTTTTTTTTTTATTCC
>JAHBCN010017699.1:0-17923 GCA_019359885.1 Listronotus oregonensis
AACGGCAACATTGTAATTTTAAATGGAACACCCTGTTTTTTATTACATATTCGGATTCTACATAAAATTTCTAAGTAAGTTTATTAACTTCTTCCTATACCTATATCTTACCGTTTTTGGGAAAATAATTAATCACTATTTTTTTAAGGGAAACCCTATGTTAATAAGATTTAATATTTACGTGCCTAACCGAGCTGGATACTAGAATTTTTTTTTTAGGGTTAGACAATGCATGTATTTAAAAGATCTACATGCTATTATAGCAATATACCCTACAGGGTGTCCCAAAAAATTGCATTTTTACCGATATTAAATAACGATTAAAACTCATTTTTTTAAATACAACATACTGTATTTTATCCCAGTTTTGAATAGACCAATAATTTACCTACAAAATGTCCATACATCTTTCTATACCCATCTGCCACCGTTTTTCAAATATAAGCAAATTTTAATTTTTTAAACATTTATTCCTTATTAATCAAACAAAATAAATATTTTTTACCTTATATGTCAAATAGTTGTCAGCAATTTGAAATACAAACTTCCATGGCCTACCTAGGTAAATTGTAAATTAAGCCGGTGGTTTACTGTGGATAGTATTTGAAAACAGGGAAAAATTAAAATTCGTTTGTATTTAAAAAACGGTGACAGATGGGTATAGAAACATGTATGGACATTTTGTAGGTAAAATATTGGTCTATTTGAAAATGAGATAAAATACAGTATGTTGTATTTAAAAAAATTGAGATTTAATCATTATTTAATATCGGTCAAAAAGGAAATTTTTTGGGACATCCTGTAGGATATATTGCCATAATAGCATGTAGATCTTTTAAATACATGCATTGTCTAACCCTACAAAAAATTCTGGTATCCAGCTCGGTTAGGCACGTAAATATTAAACCTTTTTAACATGGTGATTTTCCTTTAAAAAAATAGTGATTAATTATTTTCTTAAAAACGGTAAGATATAGGTATAGAAAGATGTTAATAAAACTTACTTAGAATTTTGTGTAGAATCCAAATATGCAATAAAAAACAGGGTGTTCCATTTAAAATTACAATGTTGCCGTTGGTTTCGGTTAGATCTGGCAACGCTGCACTTGCCAAAATATTTTTAGAATGTAGCTTATTACCTCTTATGTCCGTGTACCAAATTTTAAAAAGTTCTTTTGTTTGGTTCCCCAGAACTTTTAATAGGACACTCAACGTGAATCACCCTGTATATACTGGTGTAGAAAGTTCAAAACCGAACATGGATGTTTCGCAAGTAGAACCAAGAAAACAAATAAACCACTAAAACAAAGTGAGATCGAGTTTAAACTAGAACATACGTTCCAAAATAGCTTAAACAGCGTACGCTGGACGGAGGTTGCCGTATGCTTCGAATCGCTGTTTTCGCTGTTCGACACAGCACTTGAAACAAGTATCGACACATTGCAAAGCTTTGTCTCACTTCTTTCACACAGTTAAAGGGGTTGTCCATTTCGGTTTGATACATTACACTTTATCCCTATGTTCGGTTTTGGATTTTCCACACCTGTATATACGGAGCTGTCGCAATTACTTTTAGAAAGTAATTAGATTACCAATTACTCTTCTAAGTAGTAGTAAATTACGATTACCAATTACTCGCATGTTTGTTAAAAGTAATTCAATAATCAATTAAAACTAAAAGTAATTGAATATTTTAGCAATTACTCTACCGCATATATTAAACACTATACACTAAACAAATAAAATATTTTTACTAATATGCATCACACGCGCACGTGACACTATTCAAACTGCTTTTTCGGCAAGTTCAACATTAAATGACTCTAAAATAAAAATTTCTTTTTATCCTTCCCCAAACATTAACAGATTTTTCCACAAAAAAGTATAAAAACGGTGGCGGTAAATATCAATCGCGGCCCACCATGTTTCAAGATGCTTTTCCTGGCTAGCCAAAATTCCGGCAGTTTTTCCACGTGAAAAGGTAATTTGATAATTTTTAACTACCATTTCTTTGTCGATATTAACGAAAATTGATAGGGTTGTTACCCCAACGAACCTTTTTTTTATACATATGTGACAAGCTTTTTCGACTCTTGGTTTCACCTGAAATGAACGAAAATTTTTAATTTTTAAATGGAACACTTTATATATTTTTTGTTTTTTCGGATTCTACATATCATTTTAAGTCCGAATGCACCACTTATAAATCGAATGTTATCCAAGTTTTATTTTTAAATTTAATTTTATTTTTTTATTCAGAGTGCGATGGTAATCCTAAAATCACTCCACATTGTCCTTATAATAACATGCTCACTTTTGTTAAACATACTGTTTTCCTGTTATTATTACCAAATTCAATTTAGAATTAATTTAAAATCTTGGAGGATACGTTAATAAACACACACAAACTTTTATCTACCAAACTTTTAAAGGCACCAAAGCAACTGTTTCCACGGCAACCTAAACATTTACTACACAATCTACTGCTGTTTTTATGGCAACTACGATTTATTGCGACATACGCGGTATACGTCATTCAGGACAAAAACAGATCTTTTACCGATATAATAAAATAATGAAGTTTAAAGCCCTCTATCAAAAAGGTTTTAAAGATAAAATAAGTTTGTATTTTTCTGAAAGTAAGTAAAGTAAGTTGGAATAATTTAAGGATAATCATGGCACTTTAGATTAAAAAAAAATTAAATTAAATTATTTTTTTTACCACACTCGGTTTAAAAATGATGCATTTGGACATAAAAAATACAAAGCGTGTCTCCTTGGATTTAGGCACCTTAAGGGTTAAAATAAGTGGTTAAAATAGCTGACATATTATCGATGACGATTTTTTCTCAAAAATTTTGCACTTTTACCCCTTATTGCTACCCCCTGTATCCAAAAGGTTGGTAGCCTGCGCGGGAGCATAATTAACAATACTAAATGAACATATTTTACGGGAGAAACTCTATATTACCTATGACTATGATTTTTCGGCTCTAGTGCTCTCCGTCATCATGCACTAACTTTTATGAACAATATTTTTTTTGACAAATTACATAAAACAATTATAGTTTGTTTTATTTGACCTGTCCAGCCCTATTGACCCCTATGAACTTGCAGATCGCCTGCAACAAAGAAAACCCCCCAAAAAAAAAATCACAAATATTAATCTACGTTTTGGTGGCAAGTCGGCCAGTGTTGTGATTTTTTGGGGGTTTTCTTTTTTGTTGCAGGCGATCTGCAAGTTTATAGGGGTCAATAGGGCTGAACAGGATCAGCTCGTATACCCCGGGACCTGGACCGAAGAGGTACCATTTTCCAAAAAGTAGTAAGGCAAGTATCCCAAATAAAACAAACTAAAACATGAATCCACCACAAAACTATAGAACATATTTTTAAAAAAGTTAATAAAATTGCCGTTTATGTTGCAGTTCGCATATTGCATTTTCTAAAGAGGCCCCAAAAATTATATAAAATTTAAAGTAAATTCATAATTTCATTTAAGTAAACTTTATGACACTGCTTCTATATACCGGCTTAAATTAAAGAAGCTAATTAAACCCAAACGAGAGAAAAGAAGCAATTTTAAGACACAAAACAAATTACACGAGGCAAGAAGAAAAATCTTGTCGCATCATTCTGAATTCCTCCACGGATTTAGGCTCTCGACATCCCCACAAATAATAATTAATGAAACTACGTTGATGAATTTTTGCCGAGGGTGTCGGCCGTGATGGACGATCGTGACGCTGTCTGGGGTCTGATGAGGGACAGACCGACAACGCGCGCCCTTAATAAAATAGACAGGCGATTGCGGAATCCAATTTTCTCACGGGTGCAGGTGTCGGGCCCGCCGTTTTCTGTTGTGAACAGAAATTGATATTGCGGTTTTGCAAGTTGCCTTCTTGCAATATTTCAAATATGCCGGGAAAGGATGTTTTCGAACGCTTTGGCAATAAAATTGACGAATTGGCTCTCCGGTCTTTCCTTAAGTAATTGCTAATTTAAAGGATTGATACTATTTCGCCCAAGTTTAAATCCAGTAAAACATGTTTATCATGCCATAGTTTAAATAAAGTAATTAAAAAAAAAACATAGGTTACCTAATATTTTTTTTGCCTTGTTGGAGTTTTTAAAAAGTATGTAAGATACCAAAGCAAGAAACAGATTCATATAACGAATGTTCCTACCTAGCATATCTTTCTAGTCTAGTCAAGAAGTTAATTTCCTGCAAAAATTAGTTACAAGTCTCCTAAAAATATGGTTGATGGTTTAAATGATCTTGAATGGCATTTAGAAAAAGACGTATTATGGATTTTTCCTGCAAAAAAAATCCAATTGTTAATAACAAAAATTGTTAAAAAAATAGCCGTCCAGCTTTTTGGAAAAATCCCAGAGAGTATAAGCGATAGGTTAAATATTATAAAAGTTTCTGAAAAAGCAGGAAATATCAGTAAAAAAATCTCTAAATTATAATTTTATAATTTTAAGTTAAGGTTGAAAATCGGCTTTTGCGCGGCAGTTTCGACATGCGCTCGCCGCCACTAATTTCAATACATATTTATATATATATATATATATATATATATATATATATATATATATATATATATATATATATATATATATATATATATATATATATATATATATATATATATATATATTTAATTATATTATTGTAATATTAATACATATATTTAATTTTAAGCTATTACGAATGTATCTTGATGATAGGCATTTTATAATTAATTTTTAATTTTTTTTCTGCTATTTGTTTATAAATTGTTTATTAACAAATGAATAAATCAAATATTTTTGAAAAAAATTTTTCACCATATTGTTAGCGTCAGAAAATAATGATTTAAAAAAAACTATTCTTTAATAATTTATTTCAATAATAAAAATGTAAAAAAAACGATGATTAACAATAAAATGTTGTTTTTAAGAATCATTATTTTCTTACGCTAACAATATAGTATTTTTTTAATATTTAATTAATTCATATGTTTATAAACAATTTATAAACAAATGGCAGGAAAAAAAATTAAAGTAATTATAAAATGCCTAATATGAAGATGAAATCAGTATTAGCTTAAAATTTAAAAAAAAATAAAGAAAAACATTTAAATTTTCCATTTTTTTTTCTTTAAAAGTTATTAATCAATGAGCTGTTAGATTAACTGGAGAAAGCATCGATTTGGCATAAGTGGCATTATAAACGTACATTCTAAGGTTCTGCCGAGCGATGAATAAACCTCTATACTCAAGCAATAAAATCCACCAAAAACCCGGGAAAATGGTTACTACAGATGTTATTTTGTCGTAAAGCGTGGCTGCCAAGTATTTTCTAATTTGTTTACTTGATAGTATATTATGATTAAATTTTACCTAATTTATTCCTTAAATTACATTAAAATAAGCTCTTCTATTGTATTTTAAACTGTGAATAATATTTGTTATATTTATTACTATAAAGTATTACACAGAAAAGTAATGATGTCAAAATACTATTTTGTTTTTGGACAGCTACTAATAAAGGAGCGACAACGTGACAACAGTGCATTTTTCGTAGAGGCGTACTTTAGCCAACGACTAATAGTCGTTGTGCTTCGGCTTAGCCTGACAGATGATACATTAAATATGGCGATTTAGTATGAATGTTTGTTGTTTTTGGGTTATTTTTGTGACAATTGTGTAAATTTTAGTTTTGTGTAAGTACTTTTAATAAATTAAAATGGTAAGGCAGTGCCAAGTGTGAAAAGTGACGGATATGATTCCTGGATTATCATTTCACAGTAAGTACAAACTATGCTTGTACCATTCTATCGCCAATAATAAACACAAAACATGTTAGGCGCAGCTCTCGATTACCTTTAAGAATAAAATTCTTTCTCTATCTATGCCGTCAGCTCATTGTTATTAATTAATGAAATAATTTTTTAAATAAACTTTCATAATGTCATCTTGTTGAGTATGTTTATAAACAGGGCTTTAAGAAACAAAAAATTTATAGAATAATTATTTAAACTTTTATACGCCTTTTATGACAACAGAGACCTGTAAAAAACTATTAATTAAAAATTCAATAAATTTTTGAAAAATGGTGATACAACTTTTATTATCACGGAATCATAGTCTTTAAAGTGTCTAGATGACACCAAAATTTTATCAAATTTTTTAATTAATATTTAATTGCATTAAAAAATATATTTAAAAACTACGCTCACTACATTGCCGCGCGAAAGCAGATTTTCAACGTTAAATTAAAATTATAATATAATTAAATACATATACAATAATACAATTCCGGGCATTTTTTTTACTAAAATTTCCTGTTCTTTTAGAAACTTTTATAATATTTGAACTATCACTTATACTTTTTGATATTTTGCAAAAAAGCTGAACGGCTAGTTTTTTTAAGTTTTTTGTTAATAACAATTGCAATATCTGTTTGCCGGAAATATCCAAAATACGTCTTTTTCAAGATGCTATTCCGAATCGTTTAAACAATGAACCATATTTTTAGGAGATTTGTAACTAATTTTCGCTAGATTATTGGTACATTTCGACTAGACTATTGGTACATTTTAATTGCTGATTTATTGATTATTCATTAGTTAAAATTAATCATAATCATAAAAATAATTATAATAAAGTTATCTTTTTAAACTAATGGTGTTAAATATTTGATGGTAGTCATTGTCATAAAAAACAGGTATAGAATTTTATTGTTATTATTATATTTTTTGCTGAACAAAAAATTTTGGAAAGATATGGTAGAAAATAAAAAATAATATCCTTATTATAGGTTTTACACTATCTATGTGTGCAGAACGTTAAAAAAATACTTTTCTTAAACGCAACTGTTTTTTATTGTTTCCTTGAATTTATATGTTTTTTTTTAAATCTTCATGACAGTCCACGAAGGCTTATATAAAGCCTAAGTACTGGGTACGGTGGCTGCAGGCTTTTTAAATGTTTAACCCATTTTCCCCCCGCTCCGTCAACTTTGTCCAAGCACCGAAACATGTAGGTAGTGCATTTCCAAGCACCTTTTAGACAACACCGTAGTGCCACGGCGTTATACAAATAACTACTATCCCGGAACTACCCTCATTAATATCTGGATTATGTCATCCAGACGGAACCTACAGTTTATATTTTATTTAAGTAAAGAAAAATTATATTATTATTTGTTAAAAATAATGTAATTTTACCAGCAAAGTAAATAAAGTTTCTTGCTTTTTATGACCTATATGACATAGGTTTTTTAATATTATTTTAAAATTATTAGTGTATCCTAATTGAAATCTAGAATATTTAATTAATTAGGACAAAACGCAGTTCTGTTACGAAAATAACATAGCTCAGACACAATTTTAACATAACCTCGACATATTCTCTCTTAAACAAAGTAATTTTAGGTAGTTTTTCCACTTTATTATTTTATATAGTAGGGTTAACGCGTCAATAGTGTGAATACATCCTTTTTAATTATTCAAAAACACAATGTTTCTATAATTTATCTGTTCCACTATTTTCAACAATTTTAGCAATATCTGTTGCAACAGCACTTCTTGCAACTTGGAAGCTATTTTTTAATAGCCCAAAGTCAGTTGTTTTTTCTTTTAATTCTTAATAAAATATTAAAAATTTAAAAATTAAAGTAAATCTCCTAAATAAACATGACAACAGCGCTTTGTTAAATTTCACACATTGAAACAGACATTCAATTCTCGGAACTCCACTTCCAATATAAAATTAAGAAATCAAAGGCCCGTTGCTATGCAACGCGAACACATCGACATGCTTCCGTGAACCGGTAATGCGTGGCAGGACGACGCAGCGAATGAGAGCTCGGACGCGAAAGGGTAGTGTAGGCGCGAAAGGAGTAGGATAGCGTCGAAAGAGTACGTCACGCGCACGTCAAGTAAGTGGACCAATGTATGTGGTGTGTCGAACTGCGGGTCTCGGAGATAAAAAGGCAACAACAGATTAAATTCCAGTAATACCTCTCGTCTCAAAGAAAGAGTGTCTGAAAGTTGTTTTTGTATTTCAGACAAATTACCAAAATATTTTATTAAATTGCAATAAGACTCTTCGTTTCAAAAAAAGAGGGTTTGAAAGTTGTTCTTGCATTTAGGGCGGATTACCGAAATATTCTATTAAATTCCTGGATAAGAATATCAGATTCTCATGGCAGTATGAATTACTGCCTTTTTTTCTGTAACTAAATAAAGTTATAAGTTGTTTAGGTATTTCTCTGTCGAATTTAATTTGACATGTAGGTAGGTAGGTAGGTTGAAAGTGCGTGGACTTTTTACGCCCTCCACTGCGACCGCTCGGTCTATTGTGGCTCACACCTTTTGATATTTCTCCCAATAGGATCGGACTTCTAATGAATCCGATACCAGATTGGGAGAGAGTTCTTACATCTCCTCTTACTCTGTGTCCCTGTCTCCTGGAGAGCATGACGAGCAGACGATTAGATCCATCATGCCCTCCTCTCCCGGTCTAGGGACGTTGGTAGCTACCAGATCCTTGTTACAGGAACCAGATGTTCTTTCTGAGGCTGCATCTCCAGTCCTATCCGCTTTCTGTTTAAAGCCAGGGAACCCTTTTTCCTATAAAGGCGGTTCTGTCCGCCTTCTGTTTGGATTTAGGAAACCCTTCCTAAGCACCTGTTTGTTCGGAATGGATTAGCCCTTCCCCGTGAAACAGGCGCCGGTGACTTCAGGGGCACCTTACGAAACGGATTCACCCGTTTCGGTCGGCGCACCTTTGTCTGCTTGTGACCTTGAGTGGCACCTCTCGAAACGGATTTATCCGTTTCGGTCAGGGCACGTTTGTCACTTTTTTCCTATGAAAGCGGTTCTGTTCGCTTTCTGTTTGAAGCTAGGGAAGTAATAGTCCACCACGGCAGAGCCCCGCATTACCGCAGTAAGGCTAGATACTCTGAGAGGTCGCCCTGTATCTCAGAGGCACCATTGGGGACACCTGTTTAAGGCACAGGATGTCATTCACTCATCAGCACGGTATGCTAACACCTTGAGTTAAAGCCTTGTGTTCATCTTGCTTCGGATCCCGTTCCATACGGTGGCAACAAGAGTTGCCGATAACCAGCAACTCTAGCGCATGTTCCAAAAGATCCTACTGGGCCCAACCACAACGACGATGTGTGAACACAGCGGTTGGGAATTTGACATGTACGTAAGGTTCAAAAGAATAGTAAAGTGATTAAAAGAAAAACACAGGACTGGCCTTGTGAAAGTGTTGTAAAAAAGTAATTAGTGAATGGTAGTTTTCCGGAAAGTAGCAGAGAGTAAAGGTAATATTTAACCTTATTAATGAGATAGTGAGTCAAGAATTAGTACCGGGTGTCCTCAAAAAATAAATTCGCGTTTCATAGACTCCGTAAGGCACTTCGATTTTAAACGACAGTCAACTAAATTTCTTGCTGATTTAAAACAAATTTTTGCCAATTTATCTGAGCAAAATTTAAAACTTTTTTCACATATTTTTTGATAAAGTAAATAAAATTTTAATTAAATTACTTGTCAAAGGGATAAATTTTAAGTTTAAAAAATTGAAAATACGCTCAATTTACACATCAAAATAATTGTAGTATAGTAAACTGTAAATGCATTGTAAATAAACTTTGTATATTTATGTTATTGGTAGTGTCTCATTTAGTAATCTTCAATACACACAGCATTGAATTAATTCGCACCTACTGTGTTTCAGTTGTAATTTAGCCGGTAACAAAGTATATCGGCAACTACTTATGGTGCTGATGCGTAAAAACTACGTTCCTCAAACAGTATCGATTAAATTAGATTTAGCTGCGCTATTAACCCATATTCTATTAAACATTTATATTCCTTAACAACACCTACTCAAGATTTCCTTACCTAATTAAGAACGCAAAAACGAACACTCTATTCTTCCAGTTTATAGTCACAAAATGACACAGTACTTTTTTTGTTATGTTTTTTTACGGATTAACAGGCAGAATTAATTGATTTTTTTTTAATATAAAAGGATACTTTAATGTTTCGACAGATAAAGAAAACGAAATTATAAGGATTCTACAAAACCAAAAACACCCTTTTCCAGCTGACTTTTTTAGATATACATTAAAATAATGTCTTACTTCTATTCATACCCAATAAATGTATCCCTTATAATGTTGCGATAGGATCATATTATCCCCAACATGCTTTTTAAAGAATATAAAATTATGCTAAAAAAAGTGGGTCCTTATCCTATTCTTTATGTCACTTCATCGCTCTAGCCAAGTGTGCAGATGAATAAAGATAAAATAATCAGCGCATCCCGAACAGCTTCCACTTTAGGGTCTGAAAAGAAAAATAAAAAATGTAAGTAGAAAAATCCGAGGACTAAATAAAAGGGTCTTCTTGCACGAGATTAGCGGTGAAATATTACTTTATTAACAAACAGAAGGTACGTTTTATTGGATTTAAATGCAAAGCAAAATGTATTTTTCAGAGTAGATTTTTTTAACTTTTAAAAAATAAATTTTAAACTTCTAATTAATATTAAAATGATTTTTTGATGAAAAACTCAAAAGTTTCTGCTTACTATTGATAGGGACAAGTGAAAATGAACAATAAAACAAAAGAATATATTTATGCTAAAGTAACGCATGTTGGAACAATAATTTTTACATACACAAAAGTTTTTATATTGATAACAACCAATTGCCACTTATTGGCAAGGTGCAAAGTGTATAGTGGGAACAGTTGTTGAATCGATTGCAGCGCTCGCTGTGGTCAAATTTTCGTTAAATGATGCTTGACTTAAATGTAAACAATTAGATAAAATATTAAAAATGGGGCATAGTAGTTGTTGTGTAGTGTTGAATATAAGAATACTGGCAGAAATGGTAACTGCAAATTTTATACATTTCCGGGACTTAAAAAAAGGCTTACATGTCGTGGTTTACCCGTGTCAGTAAAAAAATGTCTTATTTGAAAGGTTAGTGGATTCATAAATAGCCTGCAAATTAATAGATTTTTTGCTTACTTACCAGCAACAAACACAAAGGTCCCGAGTTTGATTCTATAAAACTCCAAGTACTTTTTTTTATTAAAAACACACTTTTTATGCTTACCTTCTAAGGTTTAAAATTGTTAATTACTATTAATATGAAAAATTAATAAATTTTATAAGAAATCTTACAGCTCTCCCATAGCTTTGAAGCATAATTTTCTGCAGCCGTCAGATGTCGTTGTCATCTTGCATCCCGCCAATATTAATAATTCGACTTAAACAAAATGTATCTCCAGGATCTCGTATCTAAACATTTTGTTGACGATCCGATACTACAGTGAACTGCTAAAATATGGAACAAATATTTTTTTGTTTTCTTGCACTAAAAGAAATATATACGGGGTATATCAAATAGAAGATTCAACATTAAACAAATTTTATTTATTGTAACACTGTATAATTTAACGTTGAATTCTGCATCAAATTCTACCTATAATCCATCCGAAGTTTTACTTTGAAACGCGGCGGCCATGTTTGCTTAAAAAATCTCTCATGTATACATGGTTGCCGCGGTTGAAAGTAAAGCTTTGCTATTAAATGGAAAAAAACTAAACTAAATATAATGAATAAATGTAAAAATCAAGAATTGTGTGCAAAAAAAGGAGGAATAGTGAAAATGAGGTTAGTTACATTTTAAAGTTTGATGTTGGACATCTCAAAAATGAAACGTTTCTGACTAAAAATTCTTTCAGATTTGTGATCAGCGCCCCAAAAACCCCCGTATACCAAAATTGGTCAAAATCGGCGTTGCTGTAACTTTCAAGACAATTACTGAAAAAGTTTGTAACTTGTTTAACGCCAAATATCTAGAACGACCCATTACAAGATTTACAGTAAATAAAATTACCAGAAAATTTAGAAAAAAAAGGCAAGTCAAAAATCGTCTACGTCTATGTCGTCCAAAAACTAATGACAACACAAAATTGGAAATAATATTAGAAGTTGAAAATAATCCTCATCATGAATCCTCTGAAGCAGCTTTAATTAACGCTATGAGTTAACGAACAGTTTTGTGGGTATTAAAAGAAGATAATTATAATTCGTACAAAATTAAGTTATTACAAGAGATGAACGAAGATGATTTCAAATGCAGACTACAGTTTTGATGGAAATTTGTAACTTAAATTCATTTTTTATCGTTAGATACTTTTTACTGATTTTGTTTACGGCAAATAGGTTTTTTACGATTTTCTTCAAAATGGTAAGTTTCATCGTAAAATTACCTTAAACAAAAATTATAGATCATATAATTATCTATAAAAAAGGTATTATTAATTTTTTTCCTAAAAGCCACCGTTACTGAGATATAACGATTCAAAAAGTTGTAACTACGTCACATACATGCATCTCTGTAGCTGTAATATAAGTAAAAATATTTTTCTATGGGTAATTGAAACTTACATTTGAAATATAAAAAATTTAAAAAAATAATTCAACTTCACAAGAAGTTATCATCAACGGAATTCGCTTTCTTCTTTGTATACACGGAGCTCCTAAAAAAACTACCTGCTTAGATCAGTATCGATATGCATGTTTTATTAAAAACACTGGAAATAAAAAACCAGTGCAAAAAGCTGGTCTTCCTCCAAACTCAGTTGCTGCTCATCAACATCTTTTTCGGGTATATTACCAAGTTCAAGTGTGGCTTGGTTATCAACTAGACCCAAAAGGTTGGGGTTGAAAGTTGGTCGATAATATATTAGAACCAATTCAGACTTTACTCTCAACAGCGCCGGAAAAACTGCTAAACCCAATTTTTTGCAAGTGTAAAAAAGGATGCTGTGCTAAATGTGGTTGCAAAAAAGTTGGACTGTTTTATTCTCTGGCACGCACGAATTGTCAAGGCTGGTCGTGTTCTAATGTTGAATTACCAACAGCAGAGGATTTATTTGATACTGACGAACAGACATGCGATACATCGCTATTGATGCAATTTACTTACACCCAGGATGAAGAAGAAAAAGGAGACCAAGAAGAAGAAAAAGAAGAAGAAGATCAAGAAAAAGAATAACACGAAGAAGTAATTGAAGATAATGAATCGAAAGAATACATTTTTCTACTGTTTTTTAATTTCCATCGCTTATCAATTTCAACCCTTGCGAATATCTGTTATTATGCAATAGTTTTCAATTAAACAGAATCACAACAGACCTGTTGAATAGGTCTACTGGGGAAACCACGTTAAAAAAAAACGCGCTTAGTACACTACCTCAGAGGTGGCATGGAAACGTGTGCATACAATGGCTCTTACAACTTTTTTAATCGTTAAATCTTAGGAACGGTGGCTTTTACGAAAAATATTAATTATACCTTTTATATAAATAATTTTATGATTTTCATTTTTTGTAAAAGGTAATTTTAGATAATTTTTTATTAATTTTAGATTAATAAAAAAACAAATGATACGCATCTTATAATTGAAATAATGTAAACGTGCATCTTACTTCTCGTTTAGAAACGCCTTTAACAAAAATTTAAGTTTTGATTATTTTAAGTATTTACAATAATGACTCTTAATTATTTCAATGATGAAAAGGTGGCTATGCTAGAAATTTATTTTAAATCTAACAGAAATACAGAAGCTGCAGCACTTGCATACGAAGAACAATTTCCAGAGCGGCAACAACCTAACCAAAGACATTTGAGATTCTTAGTTACGAACTTGTTAGCCTATGGATCTTTTGTGAAACCGAATCCCAAAACTTATAATAAAAAATGAAGCAAGAGAGGTGATTATAATCGAAAACGTTAGAGATGATCCCACAACATCGGTTAAAAAAGTTGAAGAACAGACAAAAACTCCTAAGTCATCTGTTCATCGGTCTTTAAAAAAACACCGTTTTCATCCATACAAACCACGTATTGTCCAGGGTCTTCAGGGGAATGATTTCAATAGGCGAATCACCTTTAGTCAATGGTTTATTACTAAATGTCAACAGATACCCAATTTCCAATCCAAGATTCTCTGGACAGACGAAACCCGGTTTACAAATTGTGGAATTTTTAATAGGCACAATTATCACTGCTGGGATACAGAAAATCCACATAATTTAGAAGAAAGACGGCTACAAACAAGGTTTGGCTTTGATGTCTGGTGTGGCATCATAGGTAATTTAAAATGCACCTTTAATTTACTTCTCACAATTAGATAAAACATTTATTTTTCTGTTTTAGACAATCGTTCAATTGGACCATTTATTTTTGAAGAAATTCTGAATAAAGATAGGTATTTGCTACTCCTGCAAGAACAGATTTTACCGGCCATTAGAAATACAGTTCCGCCAAATGAAATGAATAATTTGTGGTTCCAGCAAGACGGATGTCCAGCGCACAGTACCGGGGAGTAGATGGAGGTCCTTAGAAATACCTTTAATGACAACATAATCTCTAATAATGGGCCAATTGCTTGGCCAGCTAGATCACCGGACATCACACCCCCTGATTTTTACCTATGGGGACACGCAAAAAATGAGGTGTACGAGTTTTCTCCGCCCGAAACTAGGCTGGAACTACAACACAGGGTACGGGATGTGTTTCCATCAACCGAAACACGTTACGCCGAGTAACCCGCAAGGTGTTTGAAAAATGCGAGAAATGTGTGGAAAATGGAGGAAGACATGTACTGTGATTTTATTTCTTGTTTACTGATACATTTTTGTTTTACAGTTGTGTTTAATTATTATCAGTTTAAGGTAATATTAGCAAGTATTAATTTTTGCAAAAGCGTCAATTTTTTTGTATAAGTTTTGAATTTCGCTCTCACAAAAGATCCATAGGGTAACCAGTTCATCACTAAGAATCTTAAATGTCTATGGTTAGGTTGATGTCGCCCCGGATGCGTATCATTTGTTTTTTATGAAACGGGGCGGCCATTATGCAGTCTAGTCTAAGCCTACTATCAAATAAACAAAAATTATCGTTTTTAAAGCTTAAGCAATCTGAAAACCTTGACTTGTGGTACATCAATGAAAAGTTCTTGAAGAGCTCTTTGCAAAAATGTAAAAATCCAATATGGCGTTCGTATGAAAATCCAAAGTTTGGGTAAAGATCTCAAAAACAAATAAAGTTGAAAAATATATATATATATATATATATATATATATATATATATATATATATATATATATATATATATATATATATATATATATATAATATATATATAAGTTAAAATTTCTATAAGCACTTGCGTTTTCTATACGCTACCTTGTTTAACATTTTTTACAGCAACATCCTATTGTTAGAACATAAGCCAAGACCAAGAGTTTTTTTTTCATAACATAAATTTACTACAAAATGTTATTGTTTTAAAACCGTCCTTAATTTTTATAGAAGTTACAGCAAATAAGCAAAGTTCATCTTATACCACTTTTGTTGTATTGCTTTTCAGCAACTAATTTACAATAATCATAATATACATGCCATAAAAATAATATATGTAAAAAATAAATCTCGACTTTTTTTATTGGAAGATATATGCTCTAATATGACAAATAGATGTTTTACTACGCGGTGCTCCGTTAAACCATTAATAATAATTTTCGAGATCGTATCAAAAACCTTGAAATGCTGTTTTTATTGTCCATTCTATCCCCTAACTGCCGCCGTTACATTAAGCCGCCACAAAAACAGCGTTCTCTTTCATTTTCTTCTTTATTTTATTCTGTTTTTGTATTGGCTTTAGTGCGACATACATCTTGGAAGTCGACACCGCTACTATTTTATCAGTCCATGCCTTAATTATTTCCTTTTTTGATGAGATGGTGAATTATATTTTGATAATGACCGTTAAAAAATAAAACCGTAAAATTTTTTATCAAATCGAATTAGAAAAAAAATCCAGAACAACCCAAATATAAGTAAGATAATCTTTAAGTAATGTTCCAAGACCTGCTTATATACAGCACCTTAAATAAAAACAAATGTCTTAAACCTTTTTTGAAACAACACAGTCAATTATATACAGGGTGTCCCAGAAGTAATGGGACACAGAGCAACAGCAGATTCCTTACGTCAAAATAATGCAATTAACGTAAACTTGCCTTATCCCAAAGTTGATAATAACTAAGATACAGGATGTCAAACTTTTAATTTTGTTTTAGTTTTTTTGTAATAATTTCTTAACTAAATGACATAGCGACACAAAATTGGGGATTTGGGGGTTCTTTGAGGCGAGAAATTCAAATTCGTCCATACTTTTGATGTTGCTAGTTAAGGGCGCCAGCTACGGCCTACCCAGTTCCGATCCTGGCGAGGGTGCAAACGGTGCGGCCGCACGGGGCGGCCGAATTTTGAGGCGGCTGAATTTAAAATAAAGAAATACATTTTTTTTAAACAAAAAAAAATCAGAACTTTTAAATGAAATTTTTGGCCTTATGACCATTGTAACAAATTTGCAAACACCTCGGGACATTTTAACGTAGATAATTAAAAACAAACTTTATTCCTGTTTTCCTAATTTAACAATAACCATTAGAATATCTCTTACTTTACCAGTAACTGTTGCATCGGGAGAGCGTTTTAGTAAGCTCAAACCTAAAATTATTTAAGAGTGCATTCACGCTACACCTTAAGGGTCGGGCCTCGTCGGGCGAAAGGACGCGGAGATGGTGGGCGGAGACTAACAAACTCCCACTACCACAATTTTCGTATGGCCGCATTAAAAATATTATATTTTATTTAGGTTCTTCCAAATTCGGTGTATCGATAAGCGTACAGGAGATAAGGTTTTTCGGTAACTATTTTCCACTTAAATGACATAAATTATACACCATTTTAAAGGTATGGAAATAATCTATGCCTTTGGTGTAACGGATTTTTGAAATATGAGTCGAGTTAAGAGAAAATCGGATCTAAACATAACCGATTTTAGGGTGACTTTCACTCAAGGAAATATTAAAAACTAAATTCAAATTTAAAAAACTATTACAGCAGAAGCCTAGATTTAAGTGTTGACTTTCATATAGTTTTTGTAAATTATCGATAACTTATACCGTTTTTGAGAAAAACATTATGGCCGAACCCCAAATTGGATCCAATTTTCGCGGCGCGAATGAACTCTTAAGATCTACAATGTCCCAAGAAATGCTGACAAATCTTGCATTAATATCTATAGAACAAAACATTTGCAATATTTTAGATTTTTTAACCGTATGTAATGTAAAGTATGTTAATATTGTAAATAAATGTATGTACATCATTTTGATTTTAGTTAAATACCTTTTGTTTAGTATTTCCTTTTCCTCTTTTTATTTTTAAAAAAATGTATGCTTATAATAAAATCATATAAAAGTCTTGTTTTTGAAAAATTGTTAATTTTTGTCTTCTCTACTAACAATAAAGACGTAATTAGATGAAGGTAAGTACTGATTTTTAAGGAGTCTATGTTGTTAATAACTTAGAAAAAGTTAAAAATACAAAGATTAATATTATTAAAAGAAATTGTCGAAAAAGGGCGATTTTTTCTATTTCGCACGGGGCGGCCAAAGTCACAGGATCGGCCCTGCTTGTTTTAGATGGCATAACGTTTTTTAAGCTAAGTATATTGACCTGTGTATCAAAAAAGAAGTTACTACAATTCCCTCTGCGCCAAAACTGTATACTTCATTTAGGTCTTCAGGAGCAACTGTTTTTGAGATAAATACACTTTTAGGGACCCCGCAATTTTCCTATGAAAAATGGTATAGATGACATAGATTTTTAATTATTTTTTTTTATATTCTAATTTTTATTTTGTATTTTAAAATAACTCTGCCCAATTTACTTATTTTAAATTAATTATGCTTTCATTATTTTACCAATTTAAGGTTTACAATTATTATTATTATCAGTAGAGCCCGGGCCCTGTAAA
>JAHBCN010017700.1:0-18105 GCA_019359885.1 Listronotus oregonensis
ATTTTGATTCTGAGGCCGATTCTGTAACAACTTTTTGACTTTTTTTCTTTATCTCTTTAAAGACAGTAAAATTTATGAGTTACCTTTAAGGGCAACAAGGACATGTAATCCCTATTTTGACATTCTTTTCCTTATATTTTTACAGAATCCCACCCCTGGACAAAAACCGCTGAGTGATCCAATGTTGCCTTTCAGTCTGTATCAACCTTGTTTACAAGAACTACCCCGTCCCCCCCCAGTGATCATGTTTGCCAAAAAAAGTTTGTTTATTTTAATTCTAGCCCTTGGTTCGTTGATTTCCTGATTTTTTTCATTTTTGGGGATCCTAAAAAACAAAACTTAAAAAGGTTTTTTATGTTTTGATTAAAAAATCTTTTTTAGGGTCCATTAACCATATTTATTTTCTTTTCATTAGGGTTTTTTTTTTTGCTTTAGAGAAAAAAACACTTTCACAGCATTTAAAGGGCAAAATGATTTTCTTTTTATTAGAAGTAGAGCGTGTTTTTTTCGAGGCCAGCAGAATATTTTATAATATTTATTTCCAAAAAATCAAATTTATTTTACAATGCCAAAAAAACCCCAAAATGTAAATGGGTTAGATTGTCAACTTGACAATGTCACGGTTTCTTTTGTTTGTCATTTAGTTCAAGTTCGAGCAAATGGGATGCCCGAAATTTAAAGGGATTTTTTTTGATTATCAATTTTTTTTTTTTGATATATATATATATATATATATATATATATATATATATATATAAAAATTTATATATATATATATATTTTTTTTAAAATAAAAATTTAAAATTTATTTTATAATTTTTTAAAATAAATTTTAAAGGAAACTTTAATTTAAAAAAAAAACATTAAATGATTTTTTTTTTATATAGGATATTTTAGATTTAGGTATTTGTAAATTAGTTAGATTAGATATTTTGGGTTTTTTACCAGTTGAGACATTAAAAAGCATAATTAATATAAATTAAATAAATAAAAAAAAAAAAAGAAACTAGTAAATAAATGATGGATATAAACAGATACTATTATAATTTTGAAACGGTGGAAGGACAAGCGTAAAAAATATACCCAAAAGACAGAAAGGGTATAAGTTAAAAAAAAAAAAAGAATTTAAAAATAATTCTTAAAAGAAATAAAATTCAAAAAGGGAAATTTATAAAATCATGGAAAAGTGTAAATATAAGGAAAATTTAGTTTATAAATTATAGTTTTTAATTTTCTTAAAAAAAAAAGATTAATTGGTTGGTAAAAAAAAATTTAAAAGCCAAAAAAAGCGGACTTTAAAATAAAAATTTTTAAGATAATTTTTTTAAAAATATTTTTATAAAAAAAAAAAGGCCATGAAATTTTCTAAATAATGATGAAGATTAATATTCATAAAATTTGGGGGAAAAAAAGGTTAAATAAAAAATTGATATTTTTTTTTTTTTTAATTTTAAAAAGATAGCCAAAAAAGTAAAAAGGGGGGCTAAGAAAATTGGGGGTTGTTGGGAAGTAAAAAAAAAAAAAAAAAAAGAAAAAATAAAGGGGAAAAAAAAAAAAGGGGATTCGTATTATTTTAGGGGAAATATTAGATTTAGTTTTTTGTAAATATAGTCCAATTTTTTTCGAGAATATAAATTTCGAAAAAATTTTAATATAAAAAAAAATTAACAAAAAAAAAATGGTTTTAGTACAACAAAGTAATTTAAAGTATTACTAAATATAAATAATTTAAACATATAAATAAATAATTATCAGCAAGTTAAAGTGAAAATCATAAATAACCAGGCCTATGAAAAAGTTTAAAGATTGATATTCCAAATACACAAATTGTTAGGACCAATCCAAATAAATAATTGTTTTAAAGGAAAAAGGGAAATTTTAAATAATTATATCCTTTTTAAAAAAATATAAATATTTTATAAAAAACCGTTCCCGGACTCGGAAATAGATTGTGTTATGTGTCATGTTTAAGATTAGCAGATGTCGTAAATTTTATTAATCATATTATGTCATTTTTGAAGGACGTCAAAGTAAAAAAAATTAAAAACATTTTGATTGAATGCAGAAAATCAAGGGGAAAAGGAATGTTTTTAATAGGGGGTAATTAAAAGGGGAAAAAAAATTGAGGATTTTCTATAATATTTAATAAAGTTAAAAGTAAAAAAAAATCAAAGAATATTACAAAAATTTTAAAGAAAATTAATGAAAAAAAAAAATAAAAATTGGGTGAAAGTGTAATAATTGATTCGAGAAAATCAAATTAAAAAAAACTCATAAAAAAAAAATTTTAAATTTAAAAAAAATATTTGGGTTACAAAAATATAAAAAAAAAAAAAATATTTACAAGATTTAATTTGATTTTTTTAATTTTTTAAAATTTTGAATAAATCATGTTAGAATTTTCATTTTTAAATTTGATTTATACTAGTTATAAAAGTTTTATAAAATCTTTTTAACCCCTTTTTAAAATAAAAATTTTATAGCCGTTTTTTTAAACCCAAAGATAAATAAAAAAAAAAATTAAAACCTAATAGTACCCCCAAGGGATACTTTGTATGGGAAAAAAAAAAAAAAGATAGAAAATAAAAAAATAATATTTTTAATAAAAAATTTATAAAATTTATAATTTAAAATTATGTTTGATTTCCCCAGATAAACCTTTACTAATAAAAAAAAAAAAAATAAAAAAACAAATAGTTGTATATATATTGATATAGGGTATAGGTATAAAGAATATCGTCACAATAAAAATTTATATATATATATATTTTAATATATATATATATATATATATATATATATATATATATATATATATATATAAATATATATATATATATATATATAAAATATATATATTTTTATATTTTATATATATATATATATATATATATATATATATAAAAAGACTGATCATGTACGATTGTGTAGTTTATATTTTTGCGTAAGTATTAACTAACAGAGCCACAAACAAAGACTTTTTATTGGACACTAGATTTTTTTAATTTTTGGTTTAAGCTTGGCGATAGGGTTTTTTTATTGCAAAGAATTTTTTTGTAGGGCGTCAATTGATAAGGTTGCAACAAGGTAAAATAAACTTTAATGACATGTTTGTAAAAAAGATAACAAATAAAGGAGTTAACACACGGTGACCTAACTATGTACTGGATCACAGTTATGTGATTTTTTCTTCAAGTAGACTGTAGAAATATTCATATTTTACTGTTGTAAAATAGGAAAATTTAAAGTATGAAAAATACTAAGATACACTGTTTTAACTTGTTAGTAAATTTCTAAATATTTGTTCTTCAGTAAACAGTGCTGCGCTGCCACCATGTTGCAAGATGCAACTCATAAAATATCTGCAGAAACGACTTTGTTAGTGTTCTTACTAGTGGGCATGAAATTTAAAATGTTTATAAATATAACTTAACTTAATTTAAGGTCCACACATACATATATAAAAAAAAACTTAAATTACAAATTCATATGAAATGGTTATTTATTATTTGGTTCCTTGTCCTTACGCCTTCAGAATGTCAATTGCCATTATTCACTAAAAATAAAAATAAGTTAGAAAGTCTTAATTTTTAAATCGGGTAGATCTTATGGATTTCTTTAGCTAGTTACAAAAAGAAGGAAAAGCGCTATGTATCTGCGGTAAAAAAAGTGAATCATTAACCCTATTACTAAGGAATAACGATAAACGATTTTTTTTTACTAATTTACTTCTTTGTTATCTTTTGCATAAATAAAATATTATCATTCATCAATTCAATTTTTTTTTTGTTTCCTTTTTTTTTTTATTTTATTGATTTAGTTTCTTGTGTTGTTAAGTTCTGAAAGTAAGAATAATAGTACGAACATCCTAGGAATGGTACTTTATACAGTTGTACAGTTGTACTATAGTGCAGGGCTACAAATTTTCTTTGGTTTGTAAAATTTGAAAAGAACAAAAGAAATAGTGTCATGGCCAATGTGGATGACATTTTAGTTACACATGTACATGGCGCTTAACTTGTTTATCTAACGTAATCTTTCAGCTTAATATTATATATTACAAATATTTTTTTCATGATTATCATGATATGTTTTCTAATGTACTGTATTTTAAATGTCTTTTATAATTCAAGGAGTTAGATTTATTATAAAAGTAGTTAAATTCGTATTTTATTTTTTTCAATTGCAATGAAATTTATATTGCAGAAATCTTTTTAAACATACTGTTAACGTTAATCTGCTCATCTGAGGGCTGAGCACACTCAGTTCGCTATACCCCAAGATCAGCACCCATTGCGGTCCCATTCTCTGGAAACTTTTCAGGTAAGTAATCTCAACAAGAACATATTAAAAGATTTAATTTGTTATGAAAATGTAAGTTTTATTAATAACTCCTTTTCGCTACATGCCAAAGTAATATTTATACCGAAATGGTTCCATTTTATAAAGAATTCTTTAAAATATGCTAGCAAAATATAAAACATAGTTACAACCCAACAGTTTTGTAATACAAAGTTTAATTTAATATTTTTATAACATACCAACAGGCTTTTATTGCTTTAAAATTCTCAGGTTGTACTCAACAAGAATACCTACAATACAAATAAGTATACCTATCTGTATTAATAAAACATTTTTGTGGCTTTCTAGGTATTTTAATAAATATATTGAAAGTATCTAATTTTTTGCAATAGAATTTAATAAAAAGTGTTTTATATTTATTTCAGGCGACAAAAAAATCCACAAATACAGCTCTGTCCAGTCCTCATTAAATGACCTTGTACCCTCAAAAAATATTTTATATAGTATTTTAAAAACACTACGAATAGTGCATTTTAAATTAATTTTCTAGTTTTTTTTTGTAATAAAAATTGTCCTGGTAGGAAAAAATGGTGGGAATTTTTGTTACTGTAACCTTAGCTAAACAATGTAAATGAAATTTTTTTTTATAACATAGTTTTAAAATAAAATACAATGGTAACTTTATATTTATTTATTGGGTAAATTTTTGCAAGGGGTTAAGATCTAGGTATAAGTAGAAAATTATGTAAACTATATTTTTTATTAACTTACATTTTTGTTGGAAAGCACCCAGTTTTATTCTTATAGAAACATCTGCAACTTACCATCATTATAATAGTCATTTTTCCATATTTTGCTGCTAAGACAATCTAAAAACCAAAATGTAATAAGTTTTAAAGCTTTGTTATGAAATATTTCATAAGAAACATGTAAGCTTAAAGTAATGTCAATAAATGAAATTTGTTTAACTTACCTGTACGTGGTTCTTTAGGATGTGAATATTTTTTAATACTATAGAAAAAAAAAATAAAATTGCAGATTTTCTTATTTTAAAACCTCTTTTTATCAGAAATTTAAAAAAGTAAGGCAATAATCGATATATTTTATTTTTGAGTAAGGTTAAAAATAGATGTTGAATTTGATGTCACCTTTGACGTTCGACTTTGACCTTTCCAGCAAAATTTATTTATCGTCTGTCAAGCGAGCACAATCAAATTCTGTATAACATTGTCGAAATGTGTCATGTATAAAAGCCATTTCGAAATATTTCGAAAACGGTTCTTACGATATTTTTTAAAAACCAATGCAATATAAATCAGAGTATTAGAAATTTAAAATAAAACCTGTTTGACCGTTTTGTTAAAAATATATTGATTTTTGAAAGCTACTAGGTACGTTTATTTTTCAGAAATAGTGTAAACTATTTGTACACTTTTTTACGTCGGTACTCATATGGAAGGTGTATTTTTAGGACTAAGTGAGCGGTAATTAAAGTATAAAATATTACTGGATAACAAACAGACCTGATATTTTAGAAATATGTATCGATATTTTTTGCTTAATATCTTCAAGCATATACCTTCTAGAAATAGCCTTGCCGCTCGGCCGTGCGAACAAGCGTGCCAGACAGAAAAAAGAATAGGTCTATGACCTTTTTCTCGCACTCCAGACTGCTTATTCACCGCTCTGCGAACTGATTAGTCAGTAGCTATATGCTCAAAGGTTAGTTGTGGTTAGGGTATAACGTTTCTACCTAGCTTCGCGTGCTGATATTGTTCGACGGGGTCGCCAATATTGAAAAGTTTTCGCCCACCAATCTGCACGTAAAAAGAGAAAAAAAAAGTTGTTCGCAGTTTCTTGATTAGATATATGCTCAAAGCATATACTACTAGACAAAATAGGTTTTTAAAAATTTTTAAAAAACAGATGGGGAAGAAAATGTTTTTTAAACGGAAAGGTCTTTGGAGGTATTTAAACTAAGAAAAAAAAGGGCGTTTCCATTTTTTTTTAAAATTTTGCTATGGAAATATTTTAATTTTGGGGAAGGAAAAGGGGAAATTTTATCCCCTTATTTTTTTTTTTCCCATTTTTGCTCAGGCGGCAACCCTTCTGTAAAAATTTAAAATTGTGTAAAAACATAAAATCGAAAAGGGTAGATAAAAATTTTTTTTTGCCTTTTGAAGGGAAAAATTTACGGACTTTTTAAAAATTGAAAAAAAGGGTTAAAAATTTATTTTTTTTTAAAATTGGTACCTTTGTAAAACTGTACTTGAGGTGAAATTTTTGCCCCTTGACGAATTTAAGAAAAAATCCTTAAATTTAACGACCTTATTTTAATTTTGTTTTAAATTTTTTTTTTAAAAATAAAAAATAAAGAAAATGTTTCCCCTTGGCCGGAAATAGAAAAAGTATTTTTATAACCTTTCTCAATAACCCCAAACCCCTTCTAAAATTTAAAAGGGATAAAAAAATCAAAGTTTTTTTTGTTTGGGATGGGCAAATGGTTATTTTAAAAATTTGAAAGGGAATTTGAAATTTCCCCGAAAATTGAAAGAAAAAAAAAAATTTTTTAACCATAAAATTTGGGTCAAAGTTTTACTCGGGTTTTGTTAAAATTTCCCCCGCCCCTTTTTCTTATTTTCCCCCCTTTTAAAAATGTTTAACCCAAAAAATTTTTTTTTTCCTTTTTTTAAGAAAATTTATTTTTTATTTAACAAAATTTTTTAAACAAAAATTTTAAAAAAAATTTTTTTTTTAAAAAATGTGAAAAAATTTGGGTTTTTAATTTTTTTGGGTTTGGGGACCCAAAAAATTTAAAAATTCTACATAAATGAAAATTTTTCCAAAAAAATTTGGCTTAAATTTTTTCCCGGGGCCCCGGGTACCAACATAAAATTGTCTAAAATACCTAGACAATTTTGTTGACTTTTAAAAAAGTAAAAATATTATTTTGGGAAGCGCTTTTTGTTTTTTTTTAAAAAATTTTAAATTAAAAAATTTTTATCGTATAAAAAAAAAGTTTTTCCCTAAAAAAACTTCTTTTGGGTGAAACAATTTTTAAAAGGAGGAATTTTTTTTTTTCGATTTTGTGGTTGGGGGGGCGTTATAACCAAAAACTGGCCAAAATCCGCAAAAAAATTTTAGATTCGGGTAAGCCCCCAAAAAACCCCCGATACAAAATTTTTTTAAAATCGGCCGGGGCCGGTAAGTCAAAAATAACCTTTTATAATTGTTGTTTATTTACATAAAAAATACTTTTCTATTAAAATATTAAACTTTTTCGTTATTAAGTTATTTTTTTTTTTACACGTAATCAAATTTTGAGGGATATTTTTTCGTAATTCAAATTAAATCTGAATAATGCATGATAGCGATTATTTCAAAAATCGATTATCGATTATTTTTTTAAATTTAAATTATCCCATCACTAAATTTCGATATTTTAAGGTACGATTTTTTTTAAATTTCGATCCAAACGAACAAGATTTTAGATTATTTAACCCCATCTCAAGGGGACAGGTTCAGTTCCTTTTTGACCTCCGATCAGTGAAGTGTTTCGCGATAAAAAAACTACTGTTTTTTCCGGGGAAAGGGGCTAAAGGCGCTTTTCAACACTTTTACGGGGAACGGGGGAAACTCAAGCCAAACGATGGAGTCCTTCTTCTGGGGCTAAGCCCGAACGAAGATTTCCCATATCTGTTTCTTCCTGACGGCCCCACCCGAGGATTTTCCAATGGGGGAAGAGGGGACAAAAAGTACTGAGAAAAGGTTAGCGGATAACAGAAACTCTCTGGTGGATTCTTGTTTGTGCCCATCATAATTTTTTTTTAAAAAATTTTAAATTTTGGAAAAGAAGGGAAATTTTGGGGGACAGAACCCCATCCCCGAAGTTCCATCTCAAAACCCGGGGAAATCACGTTATAACAACGTGTTCGGAAAGGGGAACCTGGCGAACGTTCACCAGGGGGCCAAAAAAAAGGGTGGCAAGGGGACAGGTTATTTACACAAAAAAAAAACATTGGGAAAAAATGAATAATGGGTTATCCCATGGCATTCTAGTCGAATTTTAAGTGATTGTCATGACTGATTTTATGAACTGTCAAGTTTATTTACAAAAAGAATAAACCGTTGTTTGTATGCAATTTATGTAAGGTAATGTGTTTTAAAGATAATATAAATAAGTAAGGAATATTTTGCTGATGATTTGTTAACCAAAATCTTCCTATTTCTTGAATTATTTTTTCTTACTCCATAGTGGCAATAACAAAGTGGCGTGAAGTTATATAACTCTGGTTATATAAGCCAACTGTTACATCATAGCACTAAATATGCTGTTTATTTATTATTATAAATGGAGTGTGTTAAAAGCACTATTATATAAGACTTTTTTAAATAATACAGTAAACTATTGCTATTATTATACAATAAATATATATATATATATATATATATATATATATATATATATATATATATATATATATATATATATATATATATATATATATATATATATATATATATATATATATATATATATATATATATATATATATATTATATATATATATATATAATTATATATATATATATATATATATATATATATATATATATATATATATATATATATATATATATATATATATATATATATATATATATATATATATATATATATATATATATATATATAAAAATTACAGGGTTTTCATTAATGTTTGTAAACCACGTGACCAAAAATGATGCGGGTTGCCTATTCAGAGGTTGTACAAAATTTAATAAAATCATTTTAAAATCGATATTTAAAATTAAAAAACTTTTTTTTAAGGTTAGAAAATTTACTATTTACCACAAGTATTTGTAATTTGAACCAACTTATTTCAGACTTTTTGGATAATTTTTGTATGCATTTAGTTTTGAGTCTCTTGTTTGGCAATAATTTAATTTGCTAGATTTAGGTACAAAAAATTCTATTCAAGGAAACGAGGGATTTTTTGTGCAGTAAGATGGATTTGAATGCGGTTTTTTGCATTCGATCGTATCAACGTCTACAAACTTTGTGAAAAAATTAATTTGGAAAATGAAAACCTCATCTTCGTTAAAGAATTAATTTTTAAATTGCATTTTAAGGTTTGCAATTATAAAAATGTTATTAGGTAAATAATGATGGAAATGAGAATTTTTACTTGGGGTTTTCAAGGTCGCTGACATGCTGACTAGAGATTGGCAGGGCCTACGGAGTACCTGTGCCCTTAGGATAGTGAAACGTCTGGTCAGTGAATTTTACACAGTTGGACCAACATTAGCAGGATTGTTGTAAAACTTTAGAAGCGACGTTTACACCATCTTAGCGCGCACCAGTCTGAACCTGTCAGTATCATGCGTGTTCAACGACCCCGAAAACCCCCGAATGACAAATTCGAGCACATTTTCATAATTATTTACCTAGTTATAATTTTTTTATAGTTGCAAACTTTAAGATGCAGTTATTTTTTTCTTATTAATAAATTTTTTTAACAAAGTTTCTATATGTTCATACAAATCGAAAGCAAGAAACCGCATTCGAATCCATCTTACTGCACAAAATATTCCTTGTAAGGCCTATTTGGGTACCATGTTCCCTTAACTATGTTGGGTTTAGCGAAAATCCGTTAATCATTTTTATTATACCTTTGGATTTTCGTTAATTTAAACATAATACTAAAATTTAAGTCACATTTATTTGTAGTTTACACAGTTTATTCATATTTAAAAAAAACTACTTGAATTAAAATGATGGACATGACTTGGATTAATTTTACATTATTAATAAATTACACTACCTAAGTGTTTTACACGTTAACTTATTACATAATAAAAAAATTAGGATAATTATTACATGCTAAAAGAAATTAAGAAAAAAAGTGTACAAAAAATTTCAATTATTTTAACCGGACAAATGAAACCACGCTTCATCAGAGAAGAAAGTACGGTCCAAAACATCATTCATTGTTAAGAATCTTATTAAACCATTGACAAAACTGCACCCTCTTTCGAAAATCCGGTGAAAAGAATTCTTGCAATCCTGTGACCTTATATGGATGCATTTCCATTTTTTTGGTTAGTGCTTTATGGTAAGTACCAACAAACATTTCTAAAAAAAAGAAAAGAATGGCACTGTAACGATAAATTTTAATTTTTACTTAAAATAGTGTCCTTACCGGACTGACTAGACAACTTCTCCACTAATTTGTTAGGAATGTGCTCCATTCGGGCACGTATATCAAGAATAGGTTCTGTAAGCACGGTAGGCATTTCAGTGGACTTGCTCTTACAAATGCAATTCTTGTTTTCAAAGCGATTGATTACCACACGTCTGTAATTGACAAATGTTTCGTACTCAACAAGATTGTCAGGAAAACTTTCTTTAAACTGGTCCATGCAACTTTGGAGAGAATATGACCAAGTTCTATCCTAATTACGAGTTGCACTTCTTAAATGTGGCATTAGTATAAAGGCATCTTGTTCCGCATTAAAAGTAAACAACAAAACAGTTTTATTTACGTAACCTCAATAACAAAAACATATGTAACTTACCTTTGAAACTCTAAATATGCAAAGTAGGTAGTTCTGAAAAAAACTGTTTTAAGCTTGTAAGGTTCGTTTTCGAAGATAATTTTATCAAAAAAATCTAAAACTTTTCCAAAAAAAACTATCCAAAAATAAGGTATTGCGCATGCGTGTCATCTGTCACCTGTCACCTGTCAAATGTCACCTGTCACCTGTCAACTGTCAAATGTCAAATATTTAGGAATCTTAGACTAACTATATTTTAAGGTATTACGTCATACACTGGGCCCCACATGTCTAGTTCTTAAAAGCAGAACCCTATTACGTCACACACACACCAGGCCCGGTTCTTAAGAAGAAGCCTCAGTGCCATCTGTAGGAATCTTATGTTAACTATATATATTGCCTGTCAACGGCCATCTTGGAAATAATTAAATAAAAAAAAGACTGGGGATTTGAACCACCTAGTGCCTCGTCGTCGTCGTCCTATTGCTTCTGGAGTCAACACCTTAAAGCATGCAGCCAAATGGCTAAGTTAAAATGTGTTGATTAAAACGTGTAGAGTACATTAGGAATCTTAGGCTAGCACTGTGCATATGTTAAAATAATGGAGCCTGTCAAAACCACATACATAAGTTAGGCGTTAAAAATGGCGCCAGCCGCCTGTCAACTGTCACTTGTCAAAAACTAACACGTGGGGCCCTGCTCAAAGACCTGTGTAATACCCCGATGATGACCGCGGTTAAATATAGTTAGTTAAAAACCCCGATGATGATGTTAGTTAAATATAGAAACGTTGTTTAATAAGTATGTTTAATAATAAGGCATACGTAACAGTATATAGCAGGTATACCTCGATGTTGACAATTAAATATAGAAACGTTGAAGCATGCGTTAAATAAAAAGTAGAACCAGGAAAACAGACCTAATTATACCGTATACGTAGTAATATATAGTGTTAGTTAGTTAAAACCCCGATGATGAGGATGGTTAAATAAGTAAAACGTTGTTTGATAAGTACTTAGTGTAAACCATATAGATTTTGATAGTATAGGTACAAAGGTGTGTCGTTCGGGCGCTAATCCCTGATGAGGAGTAGATTTAAAACTAGTGAAACGTCTTAGCGGCCATCAAATGTCATATTATACTGTATAGCTGGTACACCTCGCTGATGACTGTGTTTAAATAATAGAAACGTTGAAGCATAAGTTAAATAGAGCAAGTCGTTTATGCAATATTATGGCAGTTGTCAACTGTTATATATCACGCGATACGTGGATTACAAATGCGAGCGCTGAAAATGACGGCTATCATATAAATTATAAGGTCTCAAAGAGTATATATAGGTACATCTCGATGATGGTGGCAATTAAATATAGAAACGTTGAAGTATCGTATATAGAGCAAGCCATTTATGTATTAAAAATATTATGTTAGCTGTCACTAAAAATATTTCTGTTGTCGAATTATTCCGTAGCGTATAGGTACATGCCCCTAATGATGAGGATGGTTAAATAAGTAAAACGTTGTTTAATAGTATAGGTACAAGAGTGTACCGTTCGAGCTCTAACCCTGATGAGGAACCGGTTTAAAACTAATGAAACGTCTTAGTGATTATCAAATTGTCATATTATACCCCATACTATAGTGTTAGATAGTTAAACCCTGATGATGAGTCGGTTTAAAATTAGTGTAACGTCATACCTAACGAAAACCTTTAGAATATAACCTATCTTATATGTGTGGGCGTTAAACGACTATCCTCGCAGACACTTAATATATAGAATTCAAACTGTATAAAGCCGATTCTCAGCTAAAAACTACCTGGTTTGCAAGCAGGGATTACTATTTCGCTCCTCGACCCTAAAATCCTTAATAAGGACGTTCGAAAACTATAAGATGTCTATAGTGGTGAAATTAATAGTAAACATTTCGAGCTATATAATATGTCACTTGCCAAATCCTTTGACCCGTTTGTTAGCAACAGGCTTAACAGGGGTCGTTCCTTGAACAGGACGGTTCGTCGTCGTCGAACAGGTCCAACAGGGTCCATACGGTTAGATTTTTTGATGTTTCTATGTATCAGACCTATTTGTAAAAAATAAGTTAGAACAAAATAATATACAGGTGAATAATTCTGAGAGTTCCGGTTGATTAAAACTTATAATTTGAACACATAGAGTATAAGAATAACATAATGTTACAAACTCATTAGTCTGCGCCCCATTCGTTTTTAAGGTTCAAAACGAAATTTCAAAGAAAACCTTTTTAAATTTCAAGAATTAAAAAATCAACGTAAAAAGCCCGGTGAAGTGGCCCTATTAAAATTCGAAAATAGATATATCTTTTATTTGGTTACAAAAGAGTGTTATTGGCATAAGCCAACAATAAAAAACTTTAAAAAATTCGCTGTGTGATTTAAAAAAAAAACAAATATTATTAAAAAATGTGACAAAAATCGCCATTCCTAGACTTGGTATGAGGGCTGTTTGCATCTTTTTTGCTTAACATCCTTGTCTAACTTGTTAAGATCCATGTTTATAGAAAACTAAACAACCTTGGTGATCCTGAACAACCTGATCCTGGCGAACCTGGTGATCTTGAACAACCTGATCCTGGCGAACCTGGTGATCCTGAACCTAGTTCGAGTGGTTCGAGTGGTTCGAGTGGTTCGGGTTTGAGTGGTTCCAGTTGTTCGAGTGGTTCGAGTGGTTCCAGTTGTTCGGGGTAGCAGTGGTACAAGTGGTTCCAGTTGTTCAGCTGGAGCTATTATAAAGGTTCCTCGGGCGGCTCCTTGAACAGGTCGGTTCCTTGAACAGGTCGGTTCCTTGAACAGGTCGACAAGCGGTTCGCCGAACAGGGGCGGTTTCTTGAACAGGTCGACAAGCGGTTCGCCGAACAGGGTTTGAGCTGTTCGCCGAACAGGTTCCTTTAGCAGAAGGCCTATTTGTAACAAAAATATGTCAGAAAAATGTTAATATACAGAATGATGAATTGCTTGCGCTTAAACATTAATTTATTAACCTATTAAAAACACTTATTTGTATGAAAAATATAATATTAAAAATCGGTATCACATGGCCAACAAGTCATTAATTAAATGCCCCAGTCTAAATATCAACTTTAAAATATACGTAATAAGTTTTAAACAAGTAAATATATACAGGGTGAATCCAAAATGATGTCTAAAAATATAAAAGGTAAAATTGAATATACATGGTGTTATCAATTAGGTCGGTGGCGTAGTATATTTACCTTTGTGACGTCATCAAATTGTGTTGTAAGTTAATTTCTTCTCCCGTACCAGGGCTGGTTCGCCGAATGGCTTGACAAGCGGTTCGCCAAACGTATCAGTTCCTTGAGCTGTTCGCCGAACAGGTTCCTTTTAGCAGAAGGCCTATTTGTAACAAAAATATGCCAGAAAATGTTAATATACAGAATGATGAATTACTTGCTTGCACTTAACCGGGGCATATAGGTAGAAACTAGCGAAATATTAGGCATAGCAAATACTTATTTACACCAAAAATTAAACTGTCTAGAAACACGATAAGCATCAGTGGACACATTCAAGAAAGATGATATAGGGTGTGTTGCTTATAAGAATTCATACGGGTAGTATAGGAAAATGTTGAACATATTATAGTAAGTATTAGTAAATATATGTACATTAGTAGTAAAAAAAAAGTTTAAAATGGTGAATCTCGAAACACAGCATCTAGAAATAGTAATAATGGCAGCAAATGTAGATATAGATACCTTATTCCTCAAAATCCTGTTCGGGATCCGGAACCCACACAGCTTGATCCATCGTAGAGCGATGTTCATATACTCCATACTCGGCTGTATTATATGCATCCCGCGACCACCATATCTCGGAAGCATCTATAAAATAATTATAGACATTCTCGAGCACTACCCTTGTATAGATATGAATCTGTACAACATTCCCTCCGAATGCATGCGTGCTACACAAATACTGATGGCATGAATCTAGGATAAGATGTACGTATAAAACCCGAGGCTAGATGTTTTACATCCTCAATTATATTGGCAATCTCGCTGGCCAAGATGCGAATAGATAATCAGGATTGTGCGACATGGTTCGGTCTACTAAACATTATGTTTAAGTTAACACAAAAAAACTTCCCTTTGGAAATTTCTGAAGTCGAAAAATATTCAACGGCGCGGCGGTAACTAACCACAGAAAATTTTAATTTAGACAGCTTATGTTTAAAGGGCGGTCTGTGGTCACACACACATCCTGCACACTCGCCTATAATAGACCATTTTTATTATAGGTTTAAAGAGGAAAATTTACAAAAGTTTATGATAAGGAAAATAAAATATCTGAAATAATAAGGCTAGTATGCGATAAAACATCACCGCATACATCCTTGTTCTGCTGATATCGATGCCCTTGGAAATGAGGTATGAACGCACATTTATAAAAACCGCAAAATGTTGCTAAAATATGCTATCATGTAAATACCATGTGATTCCAAAAGGTTCTAAAACGGATAGCAAGTGATAGTGTCCGATAACCAGTTCTTCTGTACATCCCCAAAATTCATATAAGGGTGGCATATTGATAATACTGTAGACGAAAGGCAGAGACGGCTAAATTAAACAGACTACAGCAACAGTGAAGTATAGCTCATAACCGTACCGCTAGACTATGCCTTATCGCATTCTCATAGTCCTAGAAAGGCCAAGCACATAGAAATACAGATTAAGATGCTCTGATTAGAAATTTCATTTTTTTATAGTTTATTTTGATTTCTGGGAATATCAACTTAAAATCCGTTTTAAGTAATATAATCAAATAATTTATGTGCTACATCCGTCCGTCAATAACCAATAAATTTGAAATAACATATGTATCTTATAACGGGTTGCCAATGTTTTCAAGTAAGTTTATTTTCCATTTTTATATAATTTCATAAAAATAATTATTTTATTATAGTACTTAAACAATTCAATTTTATAAAGAATTAAACATTTTTATGCTTTTCATATTTTGTTACTATTATAGGGAGAGACATGGGTCTCCATAATAATCTCTAAAAAAAGTATAATTTTTAAAAAATAATATATACAAATCTTTATTCTGGAGAAAAGCCAAATAATTTTTCTTTTAAGTTGATATTCCCAGAAATCAAAAAAAACTATAAAACCTATCATATGGCTAAAAGTTTTTTATTTTTTATACATATTTTTAAATATTAAAGGTACCTACACGTGTACCTTTACCATAATTTTTTTTTGAAAAAGTCATGTCGAAGTCAATGTCAGTTAATAAAACACAATTTTTTAGTTTCTTATCTGTTTTAAGTAATATAATCAAATAATTTATGTGCTACACCCGTCCGTCGATAACCAATAAGTTTGAAATAACTTTTATCTTATAACGGTTGCCAATGTTTTCAATAAGTATATTTTCTATTTTTATATAATTTCATAAAATATATTATTTTATTATAGTACTTAAAACAATTCAATTTTATAAAGAATTAAACCTTTTTATGTCTTTTCATATTTTTTGTTACTATTATAGGGGGAAAAATGCTCTCATAATATCTAAAAAAAGTATAATTTTTTTAAAAATAAATATAAATATCTTTATTCTGGAGAAAAGCCAAATAATGTTTCTTTTAATTTGATACTCCCAGAAATCAAAATAAACTATAAAAACCTTTCTATATGGCTAAAAGTATTATTTATTTTTTTATACATATTTTTTTTTAAAAATTAAAGGTACCTACACGTGCCTTTACCAGTAACTATTTTTAAAAAAAATCATGTCGAAGTCAATGTCAGTTAACAAAACACAATTTTTATTTCTTATCTGTTTTAAGTAATATAATCAAATAATTTATTTTACATCCGTCCGTCAATAACCAATAAATTTGAAATAACATATGTATCTTATAACGGGTTGCCAATGTTTTCAGTAAGTTTATTTTCCATTTTTTATAATTTCATAAAAATAATTATTTTATTATAGTACTTAAAACAATTCAATTTTATAAAGAATTAAACATTTTTATGTCTTTTCATATTTTTGTTACTATTATAGCGGGAGCAGACTAGCTCTCCATAATTAATCTCTAAAAAAAAAAAAATATATATATATAATTTTTAAAAATAATATATACAAATCTTTATTCTGGAGAAAAGCCAAATAATTTTTCTTAGAAATTTCATATAAATACACGATCAGAAGCGTGAAATAACTAATCTTAGTAGTGTCATTATGTATTCAATAATGCATTCTTCTACTACTGTACTGTATCATAATATAAAAAGTATAGTAAAGGCGCGATACAAACTGCTTCAGGTAAGTAGAAAATACTTCTCAAAATAACTGTGAACTAATTAATATCGAATTTAGCACGAAAATCTGCAGGTGGAGCTGCTGCTACACAAACAAGCGATTCCTGCAGGAGCTGTGAGGGCAGACATCCAACATCCTACGTATAAGTTTTTTATTAATTTTTCCACAAAAACCGTATACTATAGAGTGAAAAGTGTTGAATATTGAAAAACTATTATTATTTAATAAAAATAAAATATAGATAGCAGTTTTCATAAATACGATGGAATCATACGCAATGATGATGTCATTCATTCCCACCGTTTTCTGAATATGTATATAAACTGGAGTATGAATAGTGTATCCCTGTAGTTCATTATTTCACACTACAAGCAATAAGCCTGCTTCAAAGAAGCTACACAATGGAGGCCCTCATTAATAAGTTAAACGAATCAGCAACCATGGCAGAAAAGCAGGTGTTAACAGGCAAAAATCTGCAGGTTAAAAATCCTTATGGCGTCCTGGGCGTTAAGAAGGTAAACACCAGGGAGGGAGACAAAATACTTGTCGAGATAGAGGTAGGTGTGCTGTTCCTACCCAAAAGAATTAAGCTGACAGACGAGCAGGTGAACGAGATGAACAATTCTAACAGATTGTGCATAGTATGTCTTGGAGAGAAAGATTGGGATGCCAGACCAAATCTAGGTTTATTCTCCTTCCATAATTGTAAGTATTTCCCTTTTACCACACAAATAAATTTAAACTTTTTCAACTAATTATTTTTTAATTTTTAACCCCAACATTTCCCAATCATCATTCAACTAAAACCTCCCCTATCATCTCTCAATCGCAGGGCGGGCGAGTAACCAGCTCCGTGCCACAACTTGTAGTCACCCAATATCAATGATACCACAACTGGGGGTTTGTCTATCCAA
>JAHBCN010017701.1:0-18049 GCA_019359885.1 Listronotus oregonensis
AAAACCTATTACCAAAAATTTAGCATTTTTTTGGGGGTCTATAATGTTTTTATTGTCTTTGCCATGCATGGTTTTACATTTCCTTAGGAACTTTATATTTTTTAAAAATTTTAGGTATTGAGATGCATTGTTCGGAATCCAAAGCTAAAAGTGATGTTTCTGAAGGAAGAAAACATTCAGTGAGAGTAAAACCCCTGTTGAATACATTGGAAATAAATTGGAAAAAAAATAATAGGTGAAATACGCCGATAATATCCCGTCATTTAAAAGTATTGTTGCGAAAAAAAATTTAAAAGGAAGGGAAAAAAAAATATTTAAAAAAAGGTCCATGTAAAATGGGTCTTTATCACCATAAATACAGATATTGATATTTGTACAGAAATTTACAATAGATTCGCTGATTCCCATTTTCAAAAGGGTTAATTGATTGTGCTTGCATTGTCGTCTGCCCCCTAAAATGGTCGAATATAGTCACGGCAGTTTTGCCAAAAAATTGGAAAAAAATGTATTGTTAATTTGTAATTTGGGGTTTAAAAAAATATTGGTGTATTAAAGGTGTATTCGGTTTTTGACGTCCGAATTTTGGTTTTTTTTCGGACGCAAAAAAAAAAAAAAAAATTTTTTTTACTCCCCTTTTTTAATGGGTTTTTTTATTGATATTTTGGGGTATAAAACATTTTTATTTTAAAAAAAACAAAATTCAGAAACCTGCAGGCCAAAAAGTGGGGGACTAAAAAAAATGGCGTGTTCTGGATGCAGAATTCCAGCCTCCAGTTTTTTTGTTTTTTTTTTTTTTCTTTTAAGAATGATGTAGTTGCACCTACAAGGATTAAAAAAATCACAAAATGGTGACGTTTTAAAAATGAGTGACGTTTTTCCCGTTTCTTCCCCCTTAAAATTTTTTTAAAAAAAAAAATTTAAAAAAAAAAATTTTTTAGTGCGATACTATAAAATACAAAGAAGCTCTGTACCGAATTTAAAGCAAAACGATCAAGTATACCTGAGATATAATGCACACCGCCCCCAAAAAGTAGTTTCGAGAAAAACCCCTTAAAGTTCTGGATTAAGTTTAGGTAGTCTAACAGATAAATAGTACATATTACTTACTTTTCTTTAATCAGCGTTTCCCCGGTAATATATCGGGCTTCCTACCTCAAATTGAATATTTAAGAATTTTTCAAAAAGGGGAATTTCCTTTTTTAGCACTTGAGGCTCGAAACTCAAAATTTTTGTTTAGCTTCATTACACCAACAACAATTTAAAAAAATTTTAAATTAAAAACCTTTTAAGGGGGATATTTTTTAATATCTAAACTATCGAAATATAAAAAAAAAAAAAAATTTGATTTTTAATTTTCAGACCAGAATTCTTCCTTAAATACGTCAAATTTACCCAACCATGGTATACTTATAAACACTATATAACATAGATCAATAAAACCAACCCTTGTGATCTGTTTATAGCACCAATATCTCTTTTTTTGTTGTTATATAAGAATATTATATTGCATCAGACATATATTTAAAATTATAAAAAAAAGTTTTTAGTGGTTACCTAAAGGGGCTGACACTTCAACACAAAACCCAAAAAGGTATACAGTTTTTCAAGAACATGAAGTATTAAAAAGTGAATTAGATCCGCAGGAAGAGCCATGTTTTTAAAAAGAAAATCCTGCATTGGACAAAAGATGATTGGTAGTCAAAGAAAATTTGAATGGTGGTCAATAACCCAATGTATATTAAGAAATTTTTAAAAAAATTAACGGTGATTCCACATAAAGTTTTAATGTGGATAAGTATATATGAAAACAATGCTTAGTTTGAAATATTTAAATTGTTTATTTTTTTTTTTATCTTAAATATTGTTTTTAAACGAATTATGAAATTGGCTATATCCTCCAGTAGCGATGTTATGAGTGTTAAAGACCATGCAGAGTGCAGTAAATTACAATGCCAAGTGTCTAAAATTGGGGTCCAATACCGCCTAAAACTACATCCAGACAAAATTTAAGAAAAAAAAAGAAAATTAAATAACAAAAATGATCACGATTAACACAAGAATTTGAATATTGATTTATAGGACTTATTTTAAGTTAAAAAAACACTAACGCAGATAATTTATACTACGAGGATGGAATGAAAGTTTTTCCTTTTAAATAAAAAAGCAAAATATGGATTAAAAAATTTTTATTTTCTACATAAACTTTGTAGGTCAATACATTTATTCCATCGGTGTGGCAAAAAGGAAAATTTTTACTAGCAAAAATTTTTCAATTGAACAAATGGAAACCGATGGAATCAAATCCCGGTGAAAGGTGCATAAGAAACCAGCTCGGAGCTAAATGATTAATTTTTACCTTTTTTTCTAAACCGAGTCGTTTCTCGTGAATATTTTTGGTTAGGACTGGTCAAGTAGTTTGCGTAATACTCGGAGTGTTATTGATTAATGGAGAAATCAACAAATAAGAATAAAACTGTGAAATAATCAATAAATTCAAATTTAAAACCAACTCGTAGAACAAAAAATTGAACTTGACAACAATGGCTCAAAAATAGATTCTCAAAAAAAAATAGCAGATCTTTTTTAAAACATATTTTATAGAAGAACCAAAAGTTATTTCTAAACAAATTTCAGAAGTAATCCGCACTCTAATTTATGCGGAATTTGTAGCAATCCTAATTCAATGGTGATTATTCCTTTTGCAGAGGCTGAAAAGTTTAAGAATTTAAAAAAAAAAATAAACCCTCTGTAGGACCTGATGGAATGCATTCAAAATAAAAAGGAAGTTTCTCTAAACTTGTTACTCCCTTGGTTCACCCGGTAAACCCCTTTTGAAACCAGTGTCTTTCCTGATTCTCTTTAAAATTTTTGAGAGTGGTTCCCATTCCCAAAAAAGCTGCAAAGAACAACATAAGAGTTATCGTGGAATATCCATTACGTCTGTGATCTCAAAGGTTTTTGAGTATTGTATGTTGGAAAGATTGAACTTTTTTGCCACTAAATACAAACTAATTCCTGAAGAACAGCATGGCTATAGTGAAGGAAAGGGTACGCAGACCGCTTCGAGGGAGCTCTATAGTGGTATTCTGGATGACCTTTTAATGGGCGCTGTCCGGTGGCTATTTTCTGTGACTTGAGTCGCGCTTTTGACTATGTCCCTCATGACAGACTACTTAGGAAGCTCGAAGCATGTGGAATAAGAGGCAGGGTTCTTGACTGGTTCCGATCATACTTGCACGATAGAGAGCAATACACTGAAGTTCGTGACAATGAAAACTATAAATTTCAAACTTTTCAATCGGAACGACTTAAAGTGGAGATGGGAGTGCCTCAGGGAGGAATATTATCCCCAATACTGTTTCATTGTACCTAGGATCTTGTCACTTCTTGCCCAGATTACAAAATTACCCTTTAGCTGATGACGCAACAATTCTAGTCTCTGAGGATTCAGCTGAAACCACCAAATCCTGTGAAAAAATGCTCTAAAAGCTTGTGGATTGGTTTACTGCCAATGGGCTTTTCTTGAATGCATCGAAAACGAAATTTTTGATATTTCATCCAGGCAAAGGCAAATTAACATTACGGAAATAAGGATGCAGCAACTAGCAGTAATAAAGAGACAGGATCATGCGCGCTTCTTGGGAGTATGGTTGCAGGACCCCTTTTAAATTTGGGGGAATCCACACTGATAAACTGTTAGGAAAAATTAATACGGCAATCTTTCAGATCAGGTGCTTAAGACCTGTTTTGAGTGTGCAGCAATTAAAATCTCTCTATTTTGCTGAGGTGCAGTCTCGACTTACGTACGGCATACTGCTTTGGGGATGTTCGCCGCAGGCTGTTCGTGTTTTCCTGTGTCAGAAACGAGCTGTTAGGGTTATGCTTAACAAATCTTGTCGAAGTTTGTTTAGAGAACTTCAGATCATGCCACTGGCATGCCTTTATATGATAGAAGCAGCATGCCATGTGTTTCGAAACATGAATTCACTGCTTGCAAAAATGCCGACACTCAAAATATAACACCAGAAATAAATCAAGTTTAGTGCTTCCACAATCACGTATGATGTGGTCCAAAAAGGTCCGATGCTTATGGGCTTACGAATATAACCACCTTTCTAAGGTTCTTCGACAGCAAGTTGAAAAAGGCATTTTAGAAGAAAAACTAAATTGTTTTTAAAGAAAATGTATTACACCATAGACGATTTCCCTTTTCCCGGATGAAGTGACATGACACTCTTTTTTTTGTGATGTTTTGAAATTTGTTGAACAGATTGTATTTTTGTTATTTTATTTCAGTTTTTTTTTGTGACATGTTTTATATCTTTTTGTAAAGATCTATAAACGAATTTAAATAAATAAATAAAATAAATAAGTATAGTTTTTCCTTTATTAAGATAGTCTATAAAAATAATTCCTTTGGCATCCCAAAAAATTTTTGCTATAACCTTTCCTGTCGATGGAATTGCCTTTGCCTTTTTTAAAATCGGTTCGCCCCTCGCTGCACACTGTCTTGATTGTTGTTTTGTTTTCGGCGTATAGTGGTGGATTCATGTTTTATCGACAGTAACAAATCGGCAAAAAAATTCGGTTTGGGAACGCTTAAACAATATCAAGCACTTTTCTGAGATGGTCATGCGAATCGCGGCACCCATAGAGCGGATATTTTTCTCATTTCTAAAACTTGGGTTTAAAAAAATTTTTAATTTCCAAGCTTACTATCTCATCTAACTTCAGCCGGCAATTAATCTAAACGATTTTATGAACTTTCTGCACAATTTCTTTAGAATTTGCCGTCTTTGGCCTGCCGGAACGCCGGGCATCTTCAATGCTCGTGCGACCACGTTTAAAGTCTGCAAGCCAAGTTTTAACGGTGGAAAACGAAGGCGCTCATTCACCTTAAGTAGCATCTAATATTGCTTTAATTTCTGTAGGAGGTAAACCTTTAATATGAAAATAGTTTATAACTACACATATATTTTTTTTTAAATCTTTGGACAGACGATGTCTTACTATATCTTAATTTATTCCAAGCGTGACAAAATGTAAAACTTTATCGGTGATGATCGCTTGTTAAATTTAGCAATGGATTTAGCAATTGTTAAAAGTTAACAACGGTTTAGAATGTTTAACAAAATGTCAGATTTTGACAGGTTGCCTACTAAAATCATTGAATAACACTGACAATGACGTTTTGTTAAACATTCTAAACCGTTGTTAACTTTTAACAATTGCTAAATTTAACAACGCGATCATCACTCGGCCGTATATCTTTAAACCATAAAATATAAACCACTTGACGCGCTCCCTCCAAACTTTGAAGATAAACTATTAAAGCATGAGGCTATTTAAATATGCAGTCATATGACGGCAACTTGCGCCCTCTATGGGTTAGGCCGAAAACTTTTCATCTTATCCTGGTAGTTTAAAACAGTCAATACAATTTTTGTCTATTTTGTTTTAGGTGAATACATTTTGACTATTTTGTTTTAGGTGAATACATAAGTAACCGAAGCAATCTACACATATTGGATGCCTTCGTTAAAACTTTCAACTTTACGGGAGTAAGGATTGATGAAGCCCTTCGGAGTTTTTTGGAAACGTTTAGGTTGCCAGGAGAAGCACCTACAATCTCACTTATTTTAGAGCAGTTCGCTGAACATTGGCATGTGAGTTCTTTTTATGTTTTTTCCCTTCTAGTTAGTTAAAAGGGGAGTAGGGGATTCCCAAAAACCCCAACAATCCCAAAAATTATCTTTTAACCCCCTTACGGGAAGGATGATAAAGTTTTAAGTTTGAAAAACCCTTTTTTTCCGAGAGCCTTCAAAAAAAAACTTTTTAAAAAAATTTTAACATAAATTTTAAAAAGTTATGTTTTTCTTTTAATGGACAGGGAAAACGGTTGAAAAAATATGCATGGAAATCATTCTTTGACCTTTAAAAAGATTTCCTTAAACTTGGACAAAATCTAAAATGATACGGCAACGTTTTTTTTTATTTTTAGACGTTTTTATATGAAATGACCCAAATTCATCGATTCTTGAGTCAAATAAGCCTAAATTTCTTATTTTATTTTCTCTGATAAGCAGATTTTCTAAGTTGGGGAAGCCATTTAATTAAATGTTGTTATAAACATTTTTTCAGAAAAGTAATGGAGAACCATTTGCTGACGTCGATTCGGCGTTCACTCTGGCCTACGCTGTCATAAATGTTAACGTAGACCAACACAATGAAAATGCTAAGAAGCAGACTGTCCCAATGTCAGATAGAGCATTTAAAAAAAATTTTAAAAAAGGTGTAAATGGGGAACGATTTCGATGAGCAAATGTTGGATGAAATTTATAATACCATCAAGTAAAGTAGTTTTTGTATGTTGGAAAAAAATATCAAAAATGCAGTCAAGTCTCTAGTTTTGAATAAAGATAAATTGAAAACAAAGTTAGTTTTAAAAAAATACGAAGACCTGTCTATTAAAATATTTTCAGTGGCCTCTTTTTTATGGAAGAAATATTAGTAAATTTAAAGTCCAAGATCCGACTCATATAGTTTTATCGATTTTTAAGAGTATTTTAAAAATTAAAAATTTGGCAATTATGTATAATGAATATGCTTTACATTATACATAATTGCTTAATTTAAATTCTTTTCGTTTGCGGATATTATATTACAAAATTTTACCTCAAAAATAAGCCATATTTAATTCACATTTGTTAATACATGCGAAAATTTGGTGTAAATTTTTTCGAACCTCGCAAATAGACCTCGCATGTCTGAATTTCGACATTCCAAAAAAGAGAAAATACAAAACTTCTTTATATCTCTATTCTTGTACATGTTAAAAGCACATTGTCTTAATAAAAAAAACTTTTTGCTACCTACGTGCGGAAAGTACGTGGCCGATACTTCTACCAGCCCAACAAGAAAAGGGGAATGCCGCGGGCAAACGGCAGTTGGCAGTATCAGCCGGACCCCGGACGTTAAAGAGGTCATTGTTAATCGTATTTTTTTTTACTTTCCACAATATTTTCGTTTGTATTTAATACAACAGTAAATAAAAGGTTGTTGAATTTTTAGGAGACTTAATTAAGCCTTAAAATAAAATAAATACTGCTATTATATAAAAAAAATAAACTCATGAACATTCTTAAAAATTAACTAAAATTAGAAGTAATCCTAACAACTAAGAAATGTTACAGAAAAGAGGTCAGTTTTTTCAAGTCTTGCTGCAATCAAAAAAAATTATCCACAGTAAAGGAAGGGGTATTGCTAGCATATTTTCTTATATTATTAAGTACATATGCCCCATCAATATGGTCGAATATTATGAACTCACATACTATTTAAAGAGAGTCAATGATTTTTTTTTTATCTTGGGACAGTCCACGAAGGCTGATGCCTAAGTACTAGCGGGACCGTGGGTGTCTTCAGGGGTGGTGAGGGAGTTTGTTCACCGTGACTTAAATCTTTGGAGATTGGGAGGAGAAGGAAAATCTTCTGCGGGCAGCAGGTTCCATAGACTTGACACTTTAGGCCTCTCTAACTGAACTGTAAAAAGGGTGCATAAAAATTGCACTACGTGTTGCTCTGTTGGGAACTGCCAGAGAAGGAATTATACTGGCCAACTCCTCTGAGCAGAAACCGTGAAAATACCTATAGAAGAGCGACAGATCCCCTACAGCTCGACGGTGGGCAAGAAGAGGAAGCCTTTCTGTGAGCGTTGGATCATTAATAAGACGAACGGCTCTTCTTTGAATGGAGTCCATGATAACTGCAAACCAAAAAACCAAAATTTTGGTACATCAAAATGTCGAAACCTTTATTTTTAATGCTCCAGACAACGTCTATTTCATGATGGAAATAGCTACAGTTTTTGGGATATCAGGCGCTTGTCGACGTGAGGAGTAAGAGTGAAGATAAAAAGAAAATTTGTAGATTATGTGGTCAAACCTAGCTACATAAAGCTGTATAATAGTGTCAATACATTTGGTAAAATACCATCTAACCTTGCTAGATAACTGGACTTGAAAGCCGCAACAGAATTTTCATGAAGGATCTGCTGTCAGTGCATCAGTTTATGAATTGATGGAATGGAATTCTCCAGATCAGAATGGTCACTTTCTTGCATGTATCTGCATCGATTGAGGGCTAAAGTTGAAAATTGATACTAATGACTAATAATACATTTATTGTCAAAAACTTAATATTCAGCTAGGTTTTTAAATTTAAAGGTGTTTGATATATCTTAAAATGAATTTTTGTCTATTTTTATTATAATCATCAATATTTTGAGCATGCAAAAAATGGCTAAGCACCCGATCAAATAAGTTCTTACTGGTTGAGGATGTGTTTGGAGATCGAAACGCAGTCAAGAACAACCGAAGTATTAAGGTCAGAAGTCTGGATCCTATGACACAACCATCAAAATTTGACACCTGTCATCCTGTTATGATCGTTTAGGAAGCCGATATAAAAAAAATCATAGGACCTTTTTAGTCCGCATTTATTGAGAAAACAATATCAAAGTAAATTAAACATCAATTATTTTTAAGTCAAATTTTGTTTTTTAATATCTCCAAACGACATTGAAAAGGGGAAAAATTGGAATTCGACAGTTTAGTATACCTATTGAATTTATTTTAAAATAGGGACTTGCACTGTTTAGTGAAGTAATTAAAGTCGATAAATTCATTAATAAATTGTTAATTATAAAGTTACTGTTTTAAACTCTGGCATTTTGACCAGCTTTTCCTTTTAAATTGTTGAACCCTGTAAAACAAGAACAAAGGGGTTTTTAATATTACTTCATTGCATTAAATAAATAAATAAATAAATAAAATTTATTAGCACACGTTACATATCAAGATACATTTATGATTGTCAAAGGATACTAAGTATATTGAATACAAAAATACTATCTAGTCTTTTCAATAACAAATAAAACACACAGCAAAGACAAGAATATGTAAACATATAAATTAAAAATCCAAAAAATTATAAGTCAAAACTCTTGATAATTATGAAAGCCTGATTAATTAAAAATTCTTTATCTTAGGCTTAAATTTCTTTAAGTCTAAGTCCTTGACATAATCTGGCAGTACGTTAAAAAGTTTAATGGCGGTAAAAGTAACAGGTTGCTGTGTTCTGGAGAGTCGATGAAATGGTATTACCAAATGATGTTTGTTTCTGGTATTATAATTGTGAAAATCTGAATTCAAAGCAAAATTATTCTCTTTAACAAACAATAAACAATTAAATATAAACAGCGATGGTAAAGTCATGATTTTAAGTGTCTTAAACCAGGGTCTACAGTGAGATTTTTCATCCACGCCTGCCAGAACCCGCACAACTCGTTTTGAATTACAAAATCCTATCACTCCCCACCGAATCTCCCACAGCACTGTCGCATATGATATAATACTATGAAAATTACTATAGTAAAAAGTTAATGCAGTCTCAAGAGTTGTCAAAGCAACAAGTTTTCTGATCATAAAAACCACGGTATTGAGCCTTTTAGCCAGATATTCTATGGTGAGACCAATTCAACCTACTATCCAAAAATACTCCAGTAACTTTACACTTGAGTTATTGTTATTTCCGTTAAAAATAAGATTTTGTGTTTAGAACCGTTAAGCTTTAAACCATTTGCTCTTAACCAATCGTCGGCATTTTTATGGCACTTTCACTAAGTTCTAAAACTGCCTCCAGTATTTGAATCAAAATTAACAAAAGATGTATCGTCTGCGTATAGAGAAACTATGTCTGCAGGAATATTTCCGGGCAAGTCATTTTAAAAAATACAAGAAAAAAATAGGCCCCAATATTGATCCTTGAGGAACTCCTATATTTATCGGCAGCTGCTGTGAGGATTTTCCATCGGGTAAACTAACCGCCTGAAACCTGTTCGTTAAATAGGACCTAAACAAATCAAGCCGATCCCCTTATCCCGTAAAACTCAAGCTTCTTCAATAAATATGAATGATTGACATAGTCAAAAGCGGTAAGGTCCAATAGCGTTGCACAAGGACATAAATTATTATCCATAGCATAGATAACCCTTTCAATAATTTTTATTATCGCCATCGTGGTGCGTCTATTTTTTCGATATGCAAACTGCGAATCTGTAAATAGCATATTTTTTTCAAAAAAACTGACAATTCTATTTTTGATTAACTGCTCAAAAACTTTAGATAAAATTGGTAAAAGAGATAGCGGTCGAAAATTATTTATGTCATTTTTATTTTTGTCCTTAGGTATTGGTACAACTTTGGCAACATATCTGGAAACCTCCTGCTTTATGCATTCATTAAAAATTAAACTAAGCATAGGACTTAATATATCACCAACACCCTGTAACCTTCCGTTGATACCATAAATATCTTTGCTATCAATTCTTAAAATTTTTAAATTTTTCTCTCACCTGTATTAGTTTCGGACATAAAAAAAGATTTTATTGGAGATTTCCTTGTATTCTTTAAATAGTTAAAAGTTATTTTGACTTTGTTTAAAATATATTTTTTAAGAAATGACATGAATATTATTTTAGTAAGTTTGTTTTTATATTTGCAGAAATGATGAGATCATCATGCCTGCCGAACAAACTGGATTGGTGAAAGAAAATTATCTTTGGAAGGTGTTGTTAAGAAAGGGCGCTTCTAAGGAAGGGATTTATCTACATATTCCACAAGGTAGCTATGTAACAAGAAGATTCAATAATAAGAGAAAATAAGATATTGATGATAGAAGGGGTATTAAATCATACTTAATCTTTTTTTTACAATATACAGCAAAGAGAACAGGTTGAGACAGTAGGAAATTTTTCCTATTATTAACAACATATTTACCCACTCCGGTAATACCCGATATCGATTCTGCTGAATGCGATTTCAGCACGGCATTGAAAGTAGGATGTTTTAATGTGTTACTGCAAGACAATAATATTTGTCTTTTAAGTCTTTTGTTGTTCACTGTACACTCGTTACAGTTCTATTATATGAGTCCTGTAAGGCAGGCGAAACGCGTCTAGGGAGAGAGTGTCATAGTGAACAGGAAAGAGAACAGGTTGTCGGCTTTTTCAATTTAATTTAAAATAAATACCGAAACTAAATCAATAGTTAATTGTATTTGAACATGTATTTTTTTGTCTCAGGAACATACGACTCGGAACTCTTCCGCCTTATCTATGGTCCTGTAGTGGCTGCCCTTTCTTTTGTCTACGAAAAGTCGGAGGATTCCTCAGTTTACAAGCACGTAATGAACGGATTCGAAAAATGTGCTCTGGTATCCGCCAATTTCGGAATGACCAAGAATTTGGACATGTTAGTTGTGTCACTGTGCAAGTTTACCGTTTTTTATAATCAGAGAAGGCAGACGAATATTACAGTATGTATTACAAGTTATTTAGCGTTCTATTACCTTTAATAGAAATTTTGTTTAAGATTCGATATTATATACCTTTAAAATTGCTTAAAATAATTATTATGGTTTAGTACTCTCAAAATTGCAATATTTAATTTCAATATGGGGTTCAGGAAACACAAAAATATTAACATCTTTAAAAATACTTCAAAATAAAAATATTAAACGTATTCATAAATTACCATATCTTAAACCAAAATTAATTTGTATTAACCAAATAATTATTTATATATTAATCATATATACAAGTTAAAAACATGTATATTCATTCATTCCCCAAAATTAAAAGAAAAAAAATCAAATATCATACTTAAATAAATTAGTATGTAACATGGGTATAATACTAGACAAACAGATTTATTACAACCAATTCAAATTAAAAGTAATTTTGGAATGAGATCAATACTCCAGAACGGAATAAAAATGTATAATAATCTACCAATAAGAATTAAAAAACAATAAAAATATTTCACTGTTTAAAATACATATAAAAAAATATTTTAATATAATTTCACTGTTTTATTAACAGGTTCTTGTTAAAGTTATGTATTGTTATTTTATTTTATTTTTTTGATGTTAGATTCCCTGTAATAAACTGTATATTTGGTTTGGAATTAAATAAAGAAATAAAATAATTAAAAACCCATACCAATATACCAGTTATCATTTTTGGAACCAACTATAAAATTATACAAACTTAAAAGAGATTAATCCCTTCATACAATTAGGTAATACATTCAATAATTAATAATAAGAAAATATTAAATTTAATTATCAAAAAATATATCATAAAATGGTTAAAAGCCGTCTTTCCTATGTCAAGTCGGACCTACAGACAGGTGTTCCAAGAAGTTAAGTCAACAATTATTTGTTATCTTTATATTCATAGGTGTTTCACCAAAAGTAATATTGCTTGTGGTAAAAATTTTATATCTATGTATTAATACAATAAATTCGATGTAAAATTGTTTAATTTATTTGTAGGTATTATTTGGCTCAAACCAAAAAGCTCAACTAGCTCTCAAAACAGTATTTTCTTTAGTACATCTGCATGGCGACAATATAAGAGAAGGATGGAAACATATCTTTGACCTGATTCTTTCGTTATACAGGTGAGAATTTATCATTAAATTATCTTTTCAACTATGGCGATGATTTTTAAACTTTTTTTAATACGTCTTTCATGCATTATGAAAATTATTACCCAGTCCCAATTGTTTATTTATTATTTTGATACTTTGAATGGTAACATTCGGAAAATGTTACGTACTAACGCTGTAAGAAATAATTACATTCTGTAAAGTTTATTGTTGTCGACATTTTTGCGACTTTTATTGTACCGGGTGTCCAAATAAGAAAGGACGCCGACTGTATCTCAGAAAATGTTTATCACACAGCATCGGGAAAAAATATTTTTAGTAAAAGTGGTCAAGAGAAATAGCTGGAAATTATTTTCAAGTTTCTGAAATGGCCGCTAGGGGACGTAACTGCAATCTTGAATCTAAGAAAGTGATGTTCTGTGAATTTTGTTATATAAACTTAACCAAAAAAATACCTGATTTTTAAAGTCGAGAATAATTTGAACCTTTTTTGTTTGACAATTTTTGCTGTATCTCTAAAAATGGAGTGGTGGGGGGTATTTAAAGGTTTCCGTAAAAAACACTCTGTATCTTCAAAACGGCTAAGCCAATTTTAACAGGCTTAGGCTAGTTGACAAAAGCTTTTCTTGGGCTATGAATATTATAATATTTGAAGTTTCCTTAGTTTCACATGTCGCCGCTAGAGGGTTTTTTTCGATATTCCAACAGAAATGGTTAATTTTCTCAAAAAAATTAAATACATTGGTATATTTTTTTCATAAAAAAAGTAAATAATACCTAAACAAGCTCGCGAAAACCGTATCTCGATATCTTGTTCCTTACCTAAAATTTAGGCCAAAGAAAATTTTATACGTCAATATCTCAAAAACTATAAAATCTACAAAAAATTTTATGGGATATTAAATATGTATTTTTACGGAACCTTTAATATAGGTTATATAATCTTTTCATCTAAATGCGATACTTTACGAGTTATAATAAAAAAATCTTATTCCAGGGGTATACCTTAAAAAATCATGAAAATTCGATTTATTGATTATAATTCGTAAAGTATTGCATTTAGGCGAGAAAATTATATAACCCAAATTAAAGGTTCCGTAAAAATACATAATTTATGTTATATAAAAGTTTTTGTAGCTTTTATAGTTTTTGAGATATTGACAAATAAAATTTTCTTTGACCTAAATTTTAAGTAAGGAACAAGATATCGAGATATGGTTTTCGTAAGCTTGTTTAAGCATTATTTAGCTACTTTTTTATGAAAAAAAATCATACTAATGCAATTAATTTTTTTGAGAAAATTAATAATTTTTGTCGGAATTTTGTAAAAAGCCCTCTAGCGGCGACATGTGAACTAACAAAACTTTAAATAACATAACATTTATAACCCAAGAATAGCTCTTTTTAATAGCCTAAGTTTCTTAAAATCGGCTTAGCCGTTTCGAAGATACAGGGTGTTCTTTACGGAAACCTTTAAATACCCCCCACCACTTTATTTTTAGAGATACAGCAAAAATTGTCAAACAAAAAAGGTTCAAATTAACCTCGACTTTAAAAATCGGGTATTTTTTATTAAGTTAATATATCAAAATTCTCAGAAACATCACTTTTTAGATTCAATATTGCAGTTACGCCCCCTAGCGCCCATTTCAGAAACTTGAAAATAATTTCCAGCTATTTCTCTTGATCACTTTTACTAAATATATTTTTCCTTAACGCTGTGCGATAAACATTTTCTGAGATACAGCCGGCGTACTTTCTTATTTGGACACCCGGTACAGGGTGTGTCAACCATAGAGTAAAGTTCATTATCTTTTATTTGTTTTAAGAATTGCAAAAAAAAACGTTTAATACATAAGTTTTTTGAGAATGTTAAGGTACATAGTTTAAAATTACTTTGGGGTGGTTAAAAAAAGAATTTATTTTTTTTTTAAATATATGTTTTAACTCTTGAAAAAAATTGACAGAACCGCCATTATTTCTGATGGTGGAATACTCATATTTGATACAAACGTTCAATAGTGACGACAAAAAAGATAAATGTGTAGAAACTTAAGTTAGATGCTACAGGGCATTCAAAATAAATTTTTATATTCGACTAATTAAACTTAAAAATTTTGACTTTTTACGTTTATTTTTATTTTATCCGATAGATTTTGTAAAACCCTACAACTTTCATTAAGTATGTCATATACCTATTTTTAATAGTTTACGATTTATTTCGAAATTTTTTAGGTTTAACTAGATGAAATTTATAAATTTATTTTGAATGCCCTGTAGCACCTAACTTAAATTTCTTGACATATATCTTTTTTTCATCCCTACAAAACGTTTTTATCAAATATGAGTATTCCACCTTCATAAACAATAGCGGTACTCTAATTTTTTATAATAGTAAAAACTAATATTTTAAAAAAAAATATTAGAAAAATTACTAGGTTTAGGTATATGACAATATTAACAAAAATTTATAGAATTTCATGCAGAATTTAAAAATAAATTGAAAAACAGGGTGTTCAGTTTGAAAAAAACTTGTTACTTTCGTCACGCGTTTTTGAACCACCCGGTATACTTAAAAATAATTTTAAAATATGCATCTTAACATTTTCTAAAGCCGGAGTCTCATGCATCCGATTTCCGACGATCCGATCATCCGAAAGAATTTTGATTGGCAGAACATTGAGGCGCCACAATGTTCTGACCAATCAAAATACTTTCGGATGATCGGTTCGTCGGAAATCGGATGCATGAGACTCCGGCTTAAGACTTTTGTATTTGACGTTTTTTGGTATTCTTAAAACAAAGAGGATAACAAACTTTTCTATGATTGACTCACCCTGTACTGGTGATGTTACTGCTGCCATTTTTCGTGTTTAAATTATAAAAAAATCACCGATTTACAAAATCTATTTTTTTAAAAGAATAATAATATATTAAATTTTTTTAGCAACAATTTACTGCCAAAAAGTTATACCGAAGCCGAGGATTTTATAGACCAAAGTGGAAGGATTGTATTAGTTTATCAAGAAACAGAAAATTTACAAAAGCAGGACACTGGTAAGATTAAGGTCATTTTTCAAACTAAGAATTACTTTAAAACAAAAACAAAAAGAGATATTATAATGCAGAAAAAATCACTTCAAGATTTTTGCAGATCTTCCTGGGTCCATAGGTCACAAGGTCATCCAATACAAAAAAAATGTAAAATAGTCATTTTATGTATTTTTTGCGTTGCATCTAAAAGAATACGAAAGAAAATTATTTTAATTAGAGGAAAATCGATACAAAATAAAATTAATATGATTTTCTTGAGTCGCCTAATTTATTAGTTTGGTTTTTAAATTGTCTCTTTTTTTGATATGTTTTTATAAAAAGGGTTTTGTAGTCATTTTTAATAACAAGAAAATTATTTTAATATATATATGAGACATTTGCTGCAAAAAGTCAATATTAGACAAAGTTAAAATTTGCTTGTTTCAGGATTGCTTAGCTCTCTTTATTCTTACATGGTTTCTGCCGAAAATCTGTCCAAGATACCCAGTCCAGAAGAGCAGCAGTTTATGGAACTAGCTAAAGAATGCATTAAAGACTGTAATTTAGGTAAGCTATTAATTTTTTTTAAATGAAAATATTGTTGTTTACCACACTTCCGTCATGATGGTTTAGTCTAGTCTAGAAGTGTTTCTTGCGAAAAATAGTTAGAAGGCTTCGAAAAATATAAGCGATAGCTCATTCGACGAGGAATGCAAATCTGAGAAAGGCGTTTTGAGGTTTTTTGCCAATAAAAATGCCAATTTTTACGATTGCAATTTTTTCGATTTTTGATGATAACTCACATAAGAGATAGCGAAAATTGCAAAAAAGATCCTTGAAGGGGAGGAAATTTTCCATGAAAATTCCGAACTTCCGGATGTTCTATCTCCATTATTAATAATTTTATTTTAACGCTAAAAATGGGCAGCCTCGCGACATTTTTGGTTGCGCGCTCGGCGTCAATACCGAGTACGTCACACAATTTTTTTTTTTTTAGGGTATTAAATATGAATTAATTTTTTTTAAATTTATGGTGTATTTTGAACACTTTGAAGAATTTATTCAGGTTAAAAATTTAAGTTAGTTTTAAAACAAGTTAGGCAATTTTTAATTAATAAAATTGTTTCGAAATTTCGCATTCCTTGTACTTTAAAAAAAATGCTTAAATAATTGTCGTATAATTTTTTTGCGTCGTGGAGAGTTATTGCAGAAACTGTTCTTAGAGGGAAAACATTAAACCTTAAAATTCAAACTTTATTTTCTTTTCTTTCAGATCAGTTAATAACAGATTCAAAGTTCCTGCATGAGGAGGCTTTACTAGAATTAACTAATTCACTTATAGAGTTGTCCAGAGGTCCTGACGTTCAGAAGAGTTTAGGATATAATTACAATGAGAACGTTGCTGTATTTTTTATGGAATTATTGTTTAAAATTGTGATACAAAATCGGTAAGAAATTAGTTCTAGTAAACCTATAGATAATAAAGTTCGCGCGTTAAGGGTTGATATTGTTAATTGTCATTTAATGCCCGGGTTATTGACAATTTTTTTTTGGAATGTACTTCGGTTTTAGCAAAGACAATTATAATTTTTACTATAAACGCACAAAATAATGCTAAATTTTTGGTAATAGCTGTAAATATTTATTTAGTTTCTTTTTTATTTAAATAGATTTTTTAAAGTTTTGGTGTAATACAAAAACATTTCAAAATGTCTTTGTATTATTCTCTGGAGAATAAAAAATTTCCCTCCGTTTTAGAGATATTTAAATCGCATTTCATCTTTTCCGAGTATATTATCAGAAAGAACGGAAATATCGCTAAATTTTTGGTGATAGGTTTGGACGCTCGCTTACTCGAGCGGGCGTCCATTGAGAAAAAATACGTACAAACGCTGCTCTGGTAACAATATTTAGGAATTATTTCTGTGGGAAATGGGCGAACTTCATTGTAGTATTGATCATTTAATTTTTTTTTGCTGTATAATAATAAAATTTTAATTATGTAAATTTTTACTTTGGAGAATTAAAATTTGATTAAAAAATGTATTTATAGTTGATGGGATATACGATGTTAAATATGATTTAATTTTTAAATTATATTTTTACCATTGTTATAGCTTTGGCAACAGTGTTCGTTTATATAGATAGCAGCATGTGAGCATTTGTTTGTTCGTCTACAGTGAAAACTATAATGTTTTTTGATTGTGTATTTTCAGTTGTCTATCCTATAATCGTTTATTAATAGAAAGTAATGCAGTAATGAGGGCTATAAATGACTGATAGTGTATACGTTAAAAATATTCATAAATAAATGATGGCCAAAAACATTTGTTATTTATACTTGTTGATTTTGAATTGTTACATATATTTTTTTGTTTTTAGTGATCGTGTAATTACCATCTGGCAGCCTGTACGCGATCACATATACACGTTAGTAATGAACGCTTCCGTGTTCGACTATCAATTTCTACTAGAGCGATCAGTTATAGGTCTCTTACATTGCC
>JAHBCN010017702.1:0-17998 GCA_019359885.1 Listronotus oregonensis
TTTCAAATTCATTTAATTTTTAATAATATCTTCTTAAACCTTAGTACACTTTTTTCATCCTTAAAACGAGAACCTAAATACGTTTTGGCAGCTGCTATTGCCTTTTCGTTTAATGAAAATAGATATTAATTTTGACCTCAAAAGACTTTTTAAACAATCCTGGAAGGTTTTAATAACACTAAAATCTTGGACTTAAATTGTCTTTTTTTGTTAATTGGTACAGTCTGTCTTAAAGTATATCGTTATGGCTTTTGACGGACCATACATCAATAAACCTTTAACGATTTTATTACCTATTGTTATTGGGTAAACCCATTTGTTCATAAAGGCAGGGGTGGGCCAGGTATTTCTTGAGTATTAACCATTAGGCATATAAATATTTTGGCTAATATTTTAGTAGCAGTGTTAAATAACCGTTTTAACTGTGCGTTTCGAAAAAGTTGTTTAACGAGAATATAACTATGTCGCGTCGAAATCATTTGTCATTAGATGCAAAACAGGTTGTAAAAAATGTGTATGAAACTTTAATCAGTAGAGGTTTAATTAAACAAGAAGCTTTAAAAGAAACCTGTCTACTTACAAAAACTCCAATATCATCGATAAGGGATATTATTATTGGAGTTGAACAAGAAAAACGTAGGATCATCTCACCTTTATAGACAATAGTAATCAGGACCTAACAAAAAAAAGTCTTTATAAAGCGGAGTTTTTCCCTTTAACCTTGGATAAACTGAAAAAGAGCTGGACGAAAACGAAACCAATATAAATATTAGCCGTCCACCTCCATAGATTGTTTGTAAAATGGGATTTAAATACCGAAAAATAGACAAAAAACAAGTAGTAATGGAATTGCACAGATTACGCACTTGGAGTTTTAAATTTACCTTTTAAAAAATTAAAAAGATATAGGTTAGAAAACAGATCCATAATTTACCTTGATGAAACGGTTGATACCCCGACACGTATCCAAAGAATGGGTTGATTCCAGTCAAAACTGTCAGACGAAAGCACCTTTAAATAAAGGAAAACGCATTACCATAATACACGCTGGTTCAGAAGACGGATTTGTCCTAAACGGCTTGCTGTTGTCTGCAAAGAATATTAAGGATTCTAGCTTGGATTATCATGAGGATACAAGTGCAGAACTTTTGAAAACTGGTTTCAAAATTATCTTTTAAAAAATATTCCAAACAACAGTGTTATTGGCATGGATAACATAAGCTACCACAGCCGTCTGCTACACAAAGCACCAGCTTCATCAAGTTTAAAAACTGAAATCCAGAAATATTTGTAAGAAAATTATATTTATTTTGAATTCAGTTACAAAAAAACGCATCTTTTGGAAGTCCTAAGTTCATATGCAATTTAAAAACAATATGTATGTGATAATTTGGCTAAACAGGCTCTGCATACTGTCTTACGGCTTCCTCCGTATCACTGTTTGTTTAACCCCATAGAGCATTTGTGGAACCAAGTAAAATCAAAGATCAGAGCATAAAATGTTACACCTACTTTAAGTCCCAGTGTTATAAATTTGATAAAAAATGTAATTACTAACATACCAGTTGAGAGCTGGAAAAATTCACTACAGCACATTATAAAAATTGAGGACTCTTACATTCCTATTCAAAACAACATAAATCCTATTGTAATTAATCTCAATGATGACTCTGATAGTGAAACAGAATTAGATTTAGATATTTAGATTAAAAAATGTAATTATGTATAGATAATGCAGTTATAAATTTATTAAAACTTTGCATATATTTAATTTCTTAATGTAATTTTAAGATTATACTTACCTAAATAAACAATAAATTATAAACCTTTATATTATTAAAGTCCGTCCCTAATGTTCTGTCCTTTAATACCTACCGATCTGCAGTTTTATTGCTGTCGGCAGATATAATCCATAAATGAAGGCAAGAGCTAACACGGTATACTTTGAGACAGAATATACAGGTCCATTATTTCGTTTGACTAGAACGTTAAGAAAAGGCAGGGCCAAATTTTGCTCCTTCTCCATTGTGAATTTAATACAAAATCGAAGGCAATTTAGATGTTTTAAAAAAACCTATATATTGTCCTTGTGTATCTTCGGTTGTCCATAGAGATGTGGATGAGAAGTTTAGAGTTAAAGAACACAAAAAACATACGGAACGAGGTGAAACGTCGAAGTCAGAGATTGGCAAACACGCTTGGTCAAAACAACACCGCATACAATGGTCGGAAGCAAACTTTTTTTATAAGAAAACCCACTGGAAGAAAAGAAAATTTAAAGAGCTGTAATAGTTGTAAACAACCAAAATGTATTTAGCAAGCCTAGTACAGATATTCCGAATATCTGGCAGCCGTTGCTGAACCGTGAAAAATCGGTCAACCTTTGGTGAACAACGGAAAGTATATAAGTCGTAGCTTTTAAAAATAGTTTTTAGTTCTCAATTGAAAACGGTTGGAGATACATTAGTAACCAAAACGTTGTGTATCAATTAACAAATAAAGACAATGGAAGCCCAAAATTTTGGAGTTATTGAAATCATAACATTGTCTAACACTTTTAAGGAAACATTCTGGGGGGAGGTAATTACCCTATGTATCCCTCCCTTACCTACGCCAGTATCCTATAGTTATTTTACAAGATTACAAAATCCTGTTTACAAATTAAATACATCACTGTTGACACAATTTCAACCTCAGATAAATTAAATTTAAATTAACCATGGCTCTTATTCTCTAATCCATCAGCTGTCAACTAAGAACGTTGTCAATTCTAAGTAATGTTTATGTTCGGTACCGTTTTTCTTCAGGGTACTACTGAATATGTTTAGTCGTGGAATGCGTGTTATTTTTAGTAGATACTGCTATGAAGTATCTTATGTTGTTTTAAATTGTAAAGTGGAAGCAAACAATAACCTATTTGTTTACAAAATGGCAAATGCAATCATGGAAGCAGTCGGCCGTTTTCATTAAGTAAGCAGTTTCATACACAATTTGTATACAGTGTGTTCTACTTGCAAATGACATATATTATTAACATTATTATTAGTAATTTATGTTTGATATGTACAGTTGTATTAGAAGGAGAGGTAACCTACCTTATTGGCGTACACTTCTTTATTGAAAATTTCTGGTGGCAATCTTTAACAAACTTTGACCGCGTCAGCTATCTGGTACTGAAAAGACTTAAAAAATGTACAAAATTGAGAAAGAATGGTCAATTCGTGCAATAGCAGAGTTCGTCATAGAAATAAGAAAACTATCTTGAAAATTAAACAACGTTTTAAGCAAGAAAATTAAGTAAAAAGAAGAATTAGTTCCCGTCGTCCCCAACTTTCCAAACCTGGCTACGATGCTGCCTTGCTGGGATACTTAGGAGAAAATCAATTTAAAATAGCAAATGATGCTGTAAATAATGAAAATTTTTTTTAAAATTAACTTCCAGGAGAAAAATCCAAGATTTTAATCTAAAAAGCCGTCCAGCATCAAAAAAAAAAATTACTTACCGAACAATGGCACCATTTTTGGGTAATTTTTACCTTAAACTACATACACCACGCCACTTGAACTAGGGTAGTTATTACTGACGAAAAGACATTTTAATCGAGTTATAACCGGACTGTTTGCACGTATTATCCATGCAACACTAGGTTTGAACAACGTTATTATCAGCTTCCCGCCTTTTAGATTCAGACTTTCTTCTGTAGATGTGTGCTGCTGGATAAATGTAAATGGGCCTGGTGTTTGTTGGAAATATTTGGAAAAGCTACTAGTTCGATCTACTGAACAAATTTATTCCAATAATAGTTTTAGATATCAACCAAATAACTGTCCAGTTCACACGGCGTATGCAGTAAATCATTTTAAACTTATAGCGTAAAAGTTCTGCCATGGCCCAATTTTAGTACCGATATTAATTCGGTTAAAATCGTTTAGGGATAATTATAAAAAAAAGATTACAAATAAAGATTTAGACCACAACATTTTAAAAATAGCTAAAATAATCATTTAATTTGAAATTACATAATTGGGTATCATAAACACATAGCTTATTTGACCCAGCTACCACCGTTATTAAAGCAATCCTGAATATTGTTTTTCAATTTATGTCTAATCGCATCTAGTATAAACTGTGGATTAAAATGGTTTAATTCTCGAATCTCTGTTAGAATTTTTTGAGTAAGTTCTTCTAAAGTGTGACATCTATTATAGTATATTTTATTTTTAAATAAACCCACAAAAATAGATCCAACGGGAAGAGATCAGGACTGTTGGGGGGCCCAAATGTATTGGACCGTGCCTTCCAATCCATAAATTATATTTGTTATTAAGAAATTCTGTTACCTGAACCACATTATGAGCAGGAGCTCCGTCCTGCTGCCATATAATCTGGTTATAATTAATTACTGGCAACTTTTTAAAAAGGTTCTCTATGTCAATTTGTAAAAGCCTGAAATTTTTGACCATTCATGTTCCCCTCAAATATTATAGGACCTAAAACCTATTTCTATACATTGCACACCAAACGTTGACAGATCTTCGCCCTTGAATTTTCACAACTTTTTTTTTTTTTGGGTTTTTGAGTAGCCCAAAAATGTTTATTTTTGCGATTAACTTTCCCGCAGTTGAAAGTCGCCTCGTCTGTAAAAACAATTTTTGTTAGAAAGTTAGGGTCATGTTGTATTCTTATCAACATTTTTTGACAAAACTCGGTCCTTCGCATTTTATTTTCCTCGGTTAAGTTTTGAACCGGTAAAAATTTATAGGGCTTATAATGTAATAATTTATTTTTATTTTTATTTTTTTTTAATATAAAAATAGCTATTAAACATTCATTTTTTTTTAAAACTGTTATATTTACCTTAAAAAAATAGCAAAACCTCCAAACCTGCCCTCTTTTCTTGCTTTAGTTCTTTTTTCCTAAAAAATTTTTTCTCTTGAAAATTTTTTTAAAATATATTGGTCGTTGTTTTGCTGGGGTTACTCTTTGAGGAACTCTCCTTTGATACTGATTTCGTGCCAGTTTTAAATTAATAAATCTATAATAAATTCTAACTATATCTAACTTCTCTTGTTCGGAAAACCCATAATAAAGAAATCTAATTTCCCAACTCTTTAATTTTATAAATTTGACAGACTTTATTCGGGGACAACTGTAATATTTGTTGTTTTGTTATTTAAAATAGGTATTTTATCAAAGCCCACTTCGCGTAACTAGCTAAGACAAGAGGTTTGAATAAAAAAAATTCAATTCAAAATTTAAATATTAAAAACGTTTAAATGCAAACTATATATTTTTTAAATCAGAAAAAATTGTCTATTGTAATAGGTTAAATATATAGGGCATTGCATTAAAAATAAGAAAGTTGATGTTCATTTGTCAACTTGTCGTTTATCATTTGTTTCTTTTCTTAGCAAATCCCAGCGGTTCAGATTAAAAACCCTAAAACTCTTGTTTTAACTTTTTTAATTTTAAAGAAAACGTGTAGACCCCCTTCAAAATATAACCAAAAACCCCGTACATTTTCTCCAAAAAAACCCTTTTCAGTATTCATTCGAAATTCCAGACCCGTTTGTCCCTCGCCGTAAACATTTACTCATACTTTAAAGTTCATTTTCCAACTTGTAAATATCTTTACTTAATTTGTATGTCATAATTTAAAGGAGGCATTCCTGGATCGTTTTTAAAGGGAAAATTTCTATAAACGGGGCCCTAAAATGCTTAGTTATTAAGATACAGGGTGTTAAATTTTATTTTTTTTTTACTTTTTAATACATTTTCAAAGACGGTTTAAGATATTGAACTGAATTTTGGCACGGGATATTATGGCATAAAAACACACTTTTCAGATGTTCTTTTTTTTTTTTGCAACCATGGCGTAGCAGACGAATTTTCAAAAAAATTTTTAAAAAAAAAAATACTACGCCATTGATTTGGGGAAAAAAAATTATGGTTTTATAATAATTATAATCAATTATAAAAAAAAATTTTTCATTTTTGCCGTAAAACTTACCTTTGGGGGAGAAATCTTTAAAAAAAAAATGTCTTATTCCCCCAAATTGCATTTGAAAAATTATTATTGAAATAAATCAAGTTAGCTTTGCTCGTTCCACGATTGTTGTTTTGTTGTTGTAAACATTAGGGCACTGACGTTAATTATCATTCTTGACAGTTTGTATTTATTTCTCCTTCGATTTTAAAACGTGCATTTGCTATTTAAAAAAAAATGGTAAATTATTCTAATTTGGAAATGACACAAATGCATTTCCTTTATGGTCTAGCTAATGGTAATGCTGTGGAGGCGCGGCGTTTGTATCAAGAAAGGTATCCTAACGCGCTCTCCCAGATAGACGAACATTTAAACTTTTATCGTCGTCTGACTGAATCCAGTTTTAAAGCTAATATTTAAAGGCCCCTACGTTAGAACACCGGCAGTGGAGGAGGCTGTCCTGCATGCAGTCGAAGAGGATCCAACCCAAGTACGCGAAAAAAAGGTATGGCATTAAACATCTGCTACAAGACGGTATGGGGATTTTAAGGATTCTTTGTTATATCCTTTTCACATAAAAAGGGGTCTTGTTTCCCCAAAGTTATGAACCACGTACCAATTTTGTAATGGTATCCCCAAAAAAAAGAAAATCCTCTTTTATGCCAAAATATTGTTTACGGACGAAGAAATTTTTTTAAGAAACAATAACCAATTTCCATAACAATCATTACGGGGCCCCAAACCCCATGCGATTACAGAGAAAATTTTCAGGAACAATTTTCACTGAACGTTTGGTCGGTATCGTATCCACCATTTAATTGGACCTTTTTTTTTTAGGGGGCGCCTTAACGGCAGGTTTAAATGAAATTTTTTCCAAAATGATTTGCCTTTCTTCTTGAAAATTTCCTCTTCAGTTACGGCAACAACTTTGGTTTATGCATGATGGCGCTCCCGCCCACTTTAGCATATTGGCTCGTGAGATTTAAATAACCTACCAAAATCAGGGGGTAGGGGGGGGACCACAATTTTGGCCACTAGATCGCCTGACCTGAAAAACCTAGATTTTTATTTGTGGGGACACCTAAAAACATTAGTTTATCATACACCAATTGTGACATTAGAAGAACTCAGAAATAGAATTATTGACGGATGGAAACTATCCGAAACACGCTAAAGAAAGGGTTGTAATTCAATGAGAAAAAAGGAAAGCCTGCATAGAGGCGAGGGTGGCATTTCCAACATTTTTTTTAAATTATGTATTTTGATTTAATTTTTTGCTTTTTGTTCACTAGTTTGTAAGAAAATAGCTTAAAAATAAATATTTAAAAAAAGTATTTAAAATAAAAGTTTAACACAATCAAGAAATAATTAACGTCGTGTCATAATGTTTACAACAACAAAACAACAATCGCTGGCAACGACAAAGCCGTTTATTTCAATAATAATTTTTTTTAAAATGCAATTTGGGTACATAAACATTTTTTTTTAATTAAGATTTCTCCCAAACGGTAATTTTACGGCAAAAAAAAAAGGGATTTTTTTTTTTAATTTTTTGATAATTATTTTAAAAAACCCTAATTTTTTTTCCCCAATCAATGGGGGTATTTTTTGTAAAATTTTTTGAAAATTCGTCATACTTTTTGCAAAAAAAAAAAAATAAACATCTGAAAAGGGGTTTTTATCCATAAAAATCCTTTTCCAAAAAATTAGTTTAAAATCTCAAAACCCTCTTTGAAAAAATTTTAAAAATGAAAATAAAATAAAACTTTAACACCCTTTTTTTAATAACTAAGCATTTGGGCCCCGTTTATATGAACTTTTCGACTTAAAATCGATCCGGAATGCCTCCTTCAAATTTTTACATACCGAAAAACCCCGTATTTAAAGTTACTGCGGTTTTAAAAAAAAGAAAACCACGCCTTTTATTATTAAAAAACGTTAAAATAACTGTTTAATTTTTAAAGTTTTTTAATACCAAATTGGCGATTATGGCAATAGTTTCAATTTAAAGGAAACCTTTTCAATAAAAATTTTTTCCGACCCTAGAATTTTTAACAATATTTTTTTAATTTTACCTTTTTTTTTAAATTTTAACCTGTATGGGATTTTAAACCTTTTTAAACTCCCCGATAGTTTCATTCAATAAAATATGTTAGATTTCAAGTTATAACCTGAAACAGCAGAAGAAAAGACGTGTTGGTTAACGTTTTGCAAAAATCCAAGTCAATAAAAATTAAATATTTATTTTTTTTTTTACATTTTTATGAAAATACTAATTTGGATATTTTTTTCTTGCCTTGGATAAAGACCAGTTTACACGTTGAAATTTTTGATATATACTGACGAGATATCTTTAAAAATAAATTTCTTGTTGCATTTGAGTAAGTGATGTAACCCAACCGCCGTGTTCGCACGTCGTTGTCGTGGTTGGGCCCAGTAGGATCTTTTGTAACAGGTGCTAGAGTTGCTGGTTATCGGCAACTCTTGTTACCACCGTATGGAACCGGATTCGAAGCTAAGACGAACACAAGGCTTAACTCAAGGTGTTAGCATACCGTGCTGATGAGTGAATGACACCCTGTGCCTTAAACAGGTGTCTCCAACGGTGCCTCTGAGATACAGGGCGACCTCGCAGAGTATCTAGCCTTACTGCGGTAATGCGGGGCTCTGCCCTGGTGGATATTACTTCCCTAGCTCCAAACAGAAAGGGACAGAACCGCTTTCATAAGAAATAAGTGACACAAATATCCGTTTTGGAATGCCCCAAGTCCAAAGCACACAAAGTGCGCCGACCGAACGGTGAATCGTTTAAAAAGGTGCCCTAAAGTCACAGGTGCCTGATTCACGGGGAGCGGCTAATCCATTACGAACAAACAGGTGCTTAGGAAGGGACCCCGAAACCAAACAGAAGGCGGACAGAACCGCCTTTGTAGGGAAAAGAGTTCCCTGGCCTTAAACAGAAAACGGATAGAACCATTTGTCACGCTGTTGCTTTAGCCCAAGTGTTTTGGCCTAAAAACACTTTTCCAACTTTTATTTGGCCGTTGGCAGCCTTTTAAAAAAAATTATATTTTTTTTTATTTTTTTTTAAATAAAATTAATAACAGCTGAAGGTGAGTAGCAGAGAGAGCGTGCAAAAATGCCCTAACTCATTTGCCGGAGAGTAGGGGGGGTTAAACTGGGCGCCACTGCTTTTGGTGCCAGGCCTAGCAGAGACCTTCCAAGATTTAATTGGGAACTCTCGTTCAACTTTACTACCACTCAAAGACAAGAAAAACTTTAATAAACAATATTAACATTAGAAAAAGGAGACACTAGGCGAGCCAAATAAAACACTATATTTAAAACAAATAGTTATTATAATTTATTATGAATTTGTGATTTAAAGTTTATGAAACAAAATTTAAATTTATAATTTAAAAGTTTACAAGAAAATTATATAATCGAAATAAAATGGTGAACGCGCTGAGTTAATAACTGACTAACTTAAAAAAAATATATATATAAAATTTAAAAAAAGTATAAATACCGCTTAGAATGATTTAATTAACAATAATTTAATGACCAGGTGCACCATTTGAAAACCAATAAGAATATAGATTTACCTAAAAAATATATTACAATAAAAATAAAAGAAAAGGCCGCAAATAATTAACAACAATGTGGTAAAAATTTAAAAGGTAGAGTCCTAAATTCTTAATTGAAAAGTTATAAATAAAAATTGTTAGTGGGTTAATTTTAATGTTGCCTGTTTTGTTGAATCCAAGTGATGGCAAGTGTGCCAGCCACTACACCGTGAAGAGTGATGGTGTCTAAAACCACAAACAACACATTAACCAGTCAAATGGTCACTATCTCTGACCCGTCCCAAGAAAACTTCTACCAAATTGATGGCCCCTCCAAACCAAAGCGAAAACTGTTTCAAAAAAAATTAATGGCCCATGTGAAGAAAAATGGCCCGTCCGAAGAACCCCAAGATGTTAAGGGGTATTTTCAACTGACACGTGATCCCTGCGGCGTCGAACTACAAGTCCTGCAATGCAGATTTCTTTCCCGAAACAGCCAAAAGGCAACGCAAACCAACAAAATTTACACAAAACCAAAGGTAACTTAAATCGGGAAAGATTTTTGGGAAATTTGCAGCACAAATCCTACAAAGATGGCTTGAATACCAGTAGCTGCAAATTTTCCTAGTTCTCGGCTTGAAGGTTGACGTGAAAGTCCTAAAACATGGCCGATGGTCCTTTGTCCTTCTCAAAAAGTACCAGTGGGCGCACGCACATCGCTGCTAATTCTAGGAATTTTCTCGCCCCTAAATTGGCAACATCGTTACACATTTTGAGTTGCCTACCCACGCTGCCCAAAGAACATTCCCTCGAACTGTCAAAAATATATTCAAACAAAATTATACAACAATCCAGAATAATAACCAATGTTTACAATTTCAATGCAAAGAGGATAAAATACAAAGAACCTGTATAAAAAAGACTCTGGAGGTAAAGGAAACTGCTCTGGCCCTTGTGACCCCTACGACAACTGTTGGGAATGGAAAAATAAAGTAAACAAACTAAGGTAAATACGGAAGGTAATGTAAACAACCCTACTACATAGCCAATAAAAGCAAAACTGCTAAGGAAATGTAATTTCTAGACAAACCCACAAGCTGTGCGAGGATTGTATATAGGGGAAAAACCTACCGAATACCTAGAGAAACAAAATTTGTTTACGAAACCCTAAAATGGTTTATCTAAAATACCAACGTTTTAAAGGTAAGTCCTGCTTAAATTAGAAAATATTGATTTGTACAAAGTGAATCTAACCTACTTAATAAGCTTGGTTTAGTCAATAGTGAAAGATGTACCTCAAAATTAATTAATTAAGAGGCCAGTTATTGACTCGAGGTATCTTATGTTAATTTTTTAGTACACCATACTGCAAGGAAAAAGCAATGTAAAGCATAAGGTAGGATACCAAAGGCGATGAAAAACAGAAGTAACCTAGCAATTACAATCAAATTTGGGAAACCTTTTGCCAAAAATAAACTGCAAAAAAAAATTTAAAAACCCAACTGCATTAAGGTAAACAAACTAAATTATTAAAAACAAACCTAGGAATAAAAACTAACCGTGACACATTTTTATAAGGAAAGGCCGGAGAAACGGCCTCAGAACATCTGGTTCATGTAACAAGGACCTGGTAGCTACTCACGTCACTAAATCAGGAGTGGAGGGCATGACGGATTTAATCGTCTGCTCGTCATACTTTCCAGGAGACAGGGACACCAGAACACATATTGTGCTTGTGTCTGGTAGCGACACGAGTAAAAAGAGATGTAAGAACTCTCTCCCAATCTGATATCGGATTCGTTGAAAGTCTGACCCTGTTGGGAGAAACATAAAAAGGTGTAAGCCACAATAGACCGAGCGGTCGCGGTGGAGGGCGTAAAAAGTCCACTCACTTTATATCTAAACTAACCCAACCTAAGTGATGTAAACACAGCTTAATTTCGGTAATGTGCGTAGCGGATTAAGGTAACAACGCAATTGTCAGCTTGTATTCCCATGTCATTGTCAAAGGTTTTATTAAAAAGTTCATTAAGCATTGAAATATAAACAATTTATTTCCAGAATAAATCTTGCAGTTGCTGGATTAATGCTTGAAAAGTCTAAAAGCGTATACGAAAAAACCTATGGCAATTATGAAAGTTGGTGTCATAAGAAAAATGGTAAGAATATTGCACACGAAAAGCTACTTTTAGCTTATTTCAAAGAATAATCAGTGACACAAAAGTCATCAGGTTTATGGAGTTATTACTCGATGTTACGAAGCATGTTGTCAATTAAAAAAAAAGGGTTGACATAAGTAAATTTAGTCACCTGAATGCGTTTTTAAAACAAAACTCCGATTTCTACAAACCTAAATAATCCGGAATTTTGACTAAAGAAAATATTGCAAAGTTTTTACAAGACGCGGAGTATTTGCTGCAAAACCTGAGAATTTTCCTGACAAGATCGCCAGTCTGAAAATTATTAGAGGGTCGATTTTTGGAGCTCCCAGTCCAAATTTCACTTTGAAAACGATTCACGTCCAGGTGCCGCAGCACCAGGTGTCCGTAGTTTGCCGATGCCATATTTGAATTCAGCGACCCAAAAAACCCTCGAGCTCCAGGTCGGCTGTGGGTCAATTTGAACAACATAATCGTGATCAGCAACCTCGAAAACCCCTAAGAACCCGATTTGAGCCAGTTCTGACTAAGATTTACAAAGTTATTAAATCTTCCAAAAGCTGTCTTGAAAAATGCATTTTTCGAATGCATTTTTGGCTGCAGCAATGCAATTTGCGATTTGTATAAGCCACAACGTTTTACAAAAAAATTTTTGAAGTGAATGCAAAAAACGCATTTCGATTCGTCTTAGTGCAAAGAATTCCGGACTTTTGGCCTTTTTAGTGCTTCATTGCCTCGACTAGTTGGTTTTCTATGCATTTAATTTTATTTTTTACTTTAAACCATAGTAGGCTATGAAACAAAAGCTAATATCCTAGAAACAAAACTATGTTGACACTGAAAAGACACTACACAGTATATTTTAATTTACAAAAAATAGAAAAAATAGTTGGCATAAATAAAAAAAAAACTATAAAAACTTTAAAACAAGATAAAAGATTCAAATTCAGGGAAAAAACAACAGAAATCATCGCAAATGTTCGAAAGCCCCTCCGTTGTTTCCAATTAACTTTTTTTTAACGGATTTTAAGGCATTCATGTTGTGTAATGGTGTACGTCATACGTATTTTTTGTTGTTGAAATATGTACAAATTTTCGTCCCAATTTTAAACCAATTTGCCACAATTACCCATAAAATACAAGCTTGTAACTATAATTGGTAATAAAAAAGATACAAACAAGATCAATATGAAACTAGACCATTGCCAAATTTGAAATTTCCAAATCAAAGTCAAATTATACCGTACACCGAGAGCAATAACATGCTTTTACAATGAGACTTATGTACTGTGTAAGCTATTGTTTAAATCCATTGAAGTATGATGATAAATTACCACGTTTTGCATATATTAAATAGTTTTTGCAATACCTATTTTAAATATCAAAGAGTAATTTGCAGCATTTTTTAAATTTTTGAGATTTATTGACGTGTTTGGTTGTAAATTTAATAGAAACTAAGGTTACTAAACACTACCGGGTGTTGCTCCGTCGGCGGGGCATGGGAACCCATGAAATTTTAAAAAAGGGGAATATTGGCTCTCCTAATTATTTTAGAAGAAAATATTATTAGGATTTTTAAAAAAAAAAAGAAAAGTTGTACCCAACGTACAAATTTCAGCTCTTCTCAGTCCGCCAGCTAAGAGATAAATGCTAAAAAAATTTTTGAATCTCCTATCTTCTTGCGCCCTGTATTAAAGTTTTTAATAAAATACCAAAAAAATTTTTTAACCCAGTTGTCAGATCAATGTCACATCATTTTTAAATAATGAACTACTCAAACCCCAAAAAAAAAACACTATTATAAAATGGTTTTTTCAGGGGAAAAAGTTATCGAAGGCGGACATTTTAGCCTTTTTCACAATAGGCCAATAAAAAATAATGTAGTAGTATTTTCCTTGCCAATCCAAAAAAAACGACAATGGAACGGACGATAAAAAATTTGAAACTACAGGCCCGTAATCAAAATTGCAAATGTAAAAAATCGACGTGAAAATCAGAGACAAATTGTACAAAACGAGAGGGATTTAGACTGTTTTGTGTAGGGGGAGGCCGATGGAAACATTAGCACGAGACAACTGGAGGACATTACTGGACAAGACCACACCACAATATCAAAAATTTTTAAAAAAAAGATGTAAATACCACGCTTACAAGTACGAAAGACACCAAGAATTAAAGACGGATACGAAATACGACGACAGGAATTTTGCTTTGAGATGGGGGGAAAAAACCCCACTGACGGGGGTTTTTTTTTAAAAAATTTTTTTTTACGGGAAATCCCCCCACATTAAACAACGAACCCAACATTCAAAATTCCCGGGCCCCCTGGAGAAACAAAACCCAAAAAATCGATTTGTTGAGACAAGGACTCAACACCCAAAAAAAAATTAATGTTTTGGGGGGAATTTTCCCCCACCATATCCTTGGACCTTTTTTCCCTTTCCCCCCGAAATTTGAATGCGGAGTACTTTCTGGAAATTTTACGGGAAAAAAATTTTTTTCCTTTTTTGAACAACCTTGCTCGTGAAAATAAAGTTTTTTTATCAAATGGATGGCTCCCAGAAAAAGTACCAGAGCTGTGCGCGAATACTTGAACCCGCTTTTAATAACTACATCATAGGCCCGAACCACGCAATATCTTGGCCAGCCAGGTCTCGGATTTTTCCCCCCAAATTTTTTTTTTCTATGGGGTTTTTTAAAAAATAAGCTTTATCCAAAAAAAAAAAAAAAAAAAATTTTAGCCCCCCCCAAGGATCTATTTCCGCTGAATGTCCAAAAGAATATCGAAGTACCAACTAACCAACGTAAAAAATGAGTTTTAAAATTTTTTTTGGGTTATTGTCTGGCAGTTAATGGAGAAATATTTGAGCATTTGATTAAATCCTGATATTTTCGTCATAAATTGATTTCTAAATGTGAACAAATTTGTTTTATTGTTTTGCGTAACTGTGAGTGCATGTGTTGGAATTAGCTGTAAACTAAAATGAAATGCGAGGATTCTTTTTAAAATTTCCCCCTATAAAATTGTTCAGTTTTGGCAATGACATTATAAATTAACGATCTAAGTTGTCACTGATAAATCGATGGGGGGTTTTTTTTTATTGATTTCTAGAGTACAGGGTGCATAATGAATACTACGTTGCAGAAGTAAAGCAGTTTACTCTTTACTGGTTGGTAAAAAATGCTCAAATTTTCTTTTTGGGGGGAATTTTTTGCTCTTCAATAAACCCCAAAAGCATTTTTTTCTAAAATAATTAGGGGGGCCAATATTTGACTACTTCAAAATTTACATGGGATTCCTATGTCCCCTCGGGGGAGCAACCCAAAAGGGATACTAAGTGACATAGAAATCCGAACCTCAGTTTAAATGATTTTATTTTAATAAAATTTTGTATAAGTACTTAATGAAGCATAATAAGTAAATGTTTAAAAAAAATTTCATTGTTTTAAAAACCCTTTCCCCTTTTTAAAAGGGGGGGATGCCCCCCCCATCTGTTACCATTCTCCAACGCGTCTAGGCATGCTTCTGATCAGGTGGTCAATGTCCTTGGGTATCTCATTCCAGGCAATCACCAACAAAGTGCTCCTAGAGTCTGAGGAAGAGGGTTTAAAATTTTAAGGGGAATCCCCCCACCCATCATATCTCAAAAATGTTAAATTTGGGGAAAAAAGTGGGGGGATTTTTTTTGGGCCGGGAAAATGTGACATCATTATTTGAAAAAGTCCTTTGGGACTTTTTTCAACATGTGGTCGGGCATTATCTTGTTGGAAAGTTGGTTTGCCTGGGTATAAAGGGGTATGGTAAAAGAGGGGGGTTTTAGAATTTTTTTGGGTATCACGCTGCGCGGTTATGTTACCTCTGATGAAGATTTAAATTTTACCTGGAAACCCCCAAAAAATAGCACCCCAAACCATACCTCCGACAGGGTGATGAACATGTCTTTCAACAAAAAACTGTGGATTTCTCCTTTCAGCACGTCGCCTTTTAACCCCGGTTTTTTCCCTCGTGCATGCCTAAACAAAATCGAGACTCGTCACTAAAGACAATACTGTTCCCTTCCCGATCCCCCAAAAAACCCTTTCTACCACTCAAGGCGATTACGTCGGTGTTCTGGAGTTAAAAAGGGGGGGGCCCAATTTTTGGGCGGTATGAAAACAGGCCAAAACTTTCATTCGTCGGTAAACAGTTCCATGCCAACATGGTCTTCCATGTTCTAAAAAACCCCCTTTTTTTCAAAAAAACCTGCTAGTGGAGAAACGGTTCCCAAAAACCAATAATCTTAGGCGACGATCTTCACGGTCTTTTTTCTACGGCGGCGTCCCCCGCCCCTTGCTCTTCGCGTACGGCCTTTTTTAAGCCGCCTAAAAAACCTAACCCGTTCCCTTTCATCTTGTTTTTTAAAAGAAAATCCAGAATGTTCGGTCCCTCTCTGGCCTCTTTCCAATCTTTGGGGGAAAAATTTAAAAAAAAAAAACCCCAAAAATTTTTATCTTTTCCGCAACCCAATATTCTTTTTAAAAATTTTTTTGAATTTTAAAAAAAGGGATAAAAAAAAAAATCTCGAATTTTTTAAAAATTCAAAAATTTTCCCAAAGTTTTTTCAGAAGATAAAAAAATTCCAAAAATTTTTTTTAAAAAAAAAACCTTTAAATTTGGGGGGGTTGGGTTTCATTTACTTTTTATATTTGGGGGGTTTTCCTCAAAAAAAGAATGGAAACTTTAAAAAAAAATTTTTTTACCCCATTGTTACAAAAAGGGTTTTTTTTAAAATTCAATTTTATTTTTTAAAAAGGGGGTTGATTTGTTTTTTTGGAAAAATTTCGTCGGGGGGGAAAAAGTTTGTTTTTTTTTTTCTTTTTAATGGTTTTTTATGAAAAATCCCCCGGAGATTTTAGGGTTTGTTTCCAGAACCCCAAAAAAAGGGTGCCCAAACCCCCTTTTTTTTGGGGAAAAAATTTTTTGTCAACCCAGTTCAGGTTTCCCGAAAAAACCCTTTTTTTTTTAAAAACCGAAAAAAAACGGGGAAAAACCCGGTTTTTCCGATCAAATTTTTCTTTCTTGTCTTAACTAACCAGTGAAAGAATGGAAAAAGTTGGGGAAAAAAATCCGGGAAACTGAAAACCCAAAGGAAATAAAAATTTCGTATTTTTAAAATCAATATACCAGCTAGGTATTTGATTAAGGTTTTTGATATACCTACCGAAAATTTTTTTTGTCTATATTCATAGTTCCAATCAACTCAATATTTTGAGCGTGCAAAAAATAGCGTAAACATCACGATGAGTAAGTTCTTACTGGTTTCGGTTGTTTTGGAGATCTCGATCTGTCGAATCCTCAACCAAAAAAAAAACACTTTCTGACCCAATTTTCAAAAACTTATACTTTTTTTTTTGGTTTTGTAGATAATGGTTTTTTAGCATTTTTATATTAAAATTTTTTGTAATATTAGTTACTAAGACATTCCAAATACTGTAGTACTCTGACGTCTCCAAATTTGGGAAAATTTAAACCTAAACAGGATGTTGTTTTTGTAATTGACAACCGGTTCCAACGGCATCCAAATAAACTCATCTATGAAAAACGTTTTTTTAACAAAAATGATCGAAATGACTGATGAAAACAGCTCGGAAGATATCATAAACGCAGCCCAGAAAGCTTCTTCCTGTTTACTTCCAGTGCAATATAAAAAGGGATGAGAAAGTGTACAATACGTTCTGCAAGTCCAAAAAACTTCAAGAGATTTTAAGGAATTGATTAAAACAAAAGCTAGCCCCTTTTTTCGAAAAAAAGGTGAGTTATTTTTTGGTCAAAAAATTTTGGGTTTTATTAACTACAATTTTCCCTTTTATATGATTAAAGTATTGTACGGGTCTTTAATTATATTTACGTGGCTTCTGGAGCCTTTATTTTTGAAGTCAGAAAAAAAATTTTTTATTAAAAAAAGGGAGGTTTGTTTCCATATTATCTTTTTAAATTATCCCGTAAAAAAAAAAAATCGCAATAAAAAATATGGGAAAAAAATAAACAACTTTATTAAATGGAACCCCCCTGTATATTATGCGCTACAATGAAAAATATTTTTTTCTGATTTTAAATATATATACATCGATGGTATTTGGATGAACCACTTTTTTAGATATTTAAAAAATTAAAAAATAAATAAATTGAAAAAAAAATCATATTAGTATCCAAAAAAAGCTATGAAAACAATAAAATTGTTTTAATAAATTTGACGTATTGATATTGTAAAAAGTTGAAATTTATCCTATTAACTATTAAAAGTAG
>JAHBCN010017703.1:0-18109 GCA_019359885.1 Listronotus oregonensis
TGAAAATAATTCAACTGGCTATAGCCAGTTGTGTTTATTATTCATATTTATTAATAATGAAATTGTTTTAAAGTTAGTGCACACTGAATGTCATTATCGTTTATTACCCGTATAAAAAAAAACAGAATACAAGTACACTAATAGTCCGGGTGAATCTGTAATTCACCGTTAAATGATTTTGGAAGGACATGAATCGAGATGAAACCTTTTGCATTCTCTTAAGAAACAGATCAACTACGGTGTGTCGGAAAGGGATATTGGATCTTACGAAGGGGGGTGTTTTTTACCCCATTTTTTTCACCCTATTTACCCTAAGCATAAAATTTCTATTTCAATTTGTAATGGTTATTATAGGTTTTTGGGGCCACTGAATTTGAATATGATATTGGAAATTACATTTAAGGGCTAAGAAGGGCTAAATTCACCTTTTTTTAATCCCTACACCATTAAAACATACATTTCGCTAAAAAAAGTTTTTTTTTCCATTTCTTATGGTACAAATAGGATTTTTGGGCCACTAAATTAGAATATAATTTCAGAAGTACATTTGAGGGCTTAAAAGGGCTAAATTTACACTTTTTTTTACCTCCTACACCCCTTAAACATACATTTCGCTAAAAAAAGTTTTTGTTACATTTTTAATAGTACCTACATATACGTTTTTTTGAGCCATTGAATTCAAATAGTATATTATAAATTACATTTTATGAAAGAAATAAAAATAGGGGTAAACTAACCAATACTAACCAAAACTAAACCCTCTCTTTATTATTCCTGGTATTAGATTTGAATTTAGTGGCCCAAAAAACCTATGTACCATTAAAAATAGAAAAAAACTTTTTTAGCGAAATGTATGTTTTAGGGGTGTAGGGGGTAAAAAAATGGGTGCGTTCAGCCCTTTTAAGCCTTTAAATGTAATTTCTAATATTAAATTTAGATTTAATGGCTCAAAAAACCATTAAAAATTGAAAAATAAACGTTTTTTAAATAATTTATGCTTGGGGGGTAAAAAGGGTAAAAATGGAGTAAAAAACACCCTTCTTTCGTAGGATCCAATATTCCTTTTCGACACTTTGTAATTGATTTGTTTCAAAAAATAATGCTAAAGGTTTTATCTCGATTCATTTCCTTTCGAAATAATTTCTAGATTTAAAGTGTTTTTAACAGATTTACCCGTATTATAAATGTACACTAGTTTTAACAAAGAATAATGCATTAAATAAAGCAATTTTAATGCACAATTAACAAATTGAACGAAAAATCATCTTCGATATTTATTTTAGATGCAGCCGAAACTGACCCTACATTTTTGTATGCACAAAATAATATTATTAGCAGTAATATTGCAAACATTTTTTAGTCAATACCAATGTCAGCTGACTCCTAAGTAAGTTCAATTTTAATATTAATTATAACAGTATTATAAATTGGAAAATCTTTTGAATATAAATCAAATACCTAGTGTAAATCCCTTTAAAACCCTAATCAGTAACGTAGCTAGGATTCTCAATTTTTTTTTTACCTAAATGGTGAGATATGAGATCCACACTTAATACATACCAGATGCTATTAGCTTTAAGGGGAACACTAGGGTAAATAAACTTATTATTTCCCCCCCTCCCAGACGAAATGTAAGTTTTAAAAGTAAATCCTCAATTTGTACTTTTTTCATAAATTTTATCAATTATATCGTTAAATTCCAAGAGACAAAAAATCATCTTTGGTTTTTTAAAACCATAGCCAGTTAATTTTTTTTTACTCAACGATTTTCTTATGCGATATATTTAAAATGCAGCTAATTTCAAAAAAAGGCAGGTATTTTTTCGTTATTTGAGATTTAACGATAAAATCTGATCAAATTGACGAAAAAATACACATAGTTTAAAAGTCCCATTTTTTCTGTGGAGGCAGCCAAAAAATACCAACTTTTTTTTGCAAACTCCAAAATGACATTTTTTCTTACTAAAGTTTTCTCACTGAGACCAATAGCATTCAATATATATTTGGTGTGGGTCCCATATCTCACTTTTAAGATAATTTTCAACAAAATCTTTAAATATAGACAACAAACATATTAATACTTATTACCCAAAAAATACTCCAGGTTTTAAACAAAAACTAAAAATTATGAAAAAAAGTTCATTAAAAAAATAAATCGACTTAAAAAAATGACTTAAAATTATGAAATAATATTGTTTGTATATGATTATACACGGTGATTTAAAAATCGATCACGAAACTTAAAATAGTGATTCAACATGACAAATAATGCTAGAGCCTCATATAATTTTTTTTTTAATTTGTCATTCGTTTTTGAGTTACAAGCCGACAAAGTTCAATTTTTTATTTTTTGTTTTTTAAATTGTTTGCTTACCGAAAAACAGATTCCACTAATATTTGAAACGTTGACTGAGTCGATTGCACCTTATCATTTTAGTATCAATTCACATTGATTGTGTGCCTCTAGAGGGTACTTTACCTAAATTGAAAAATGTTTTTTTGTCATAATTTTTTAGTTTTGACAGCTATACTAGTTTTTAGTATGTTTTCTCAAAGACTGATGCAAGGCCTTTAAAAAAGGTGCTTTTTATTTAACTCGCTAAATCCAACCGTTTAGACGTAAATCGCCCTTAAAAATTAAGTGGTAAATTTATTTTTCTCATTTCATTATCCCCAGATACCAGGTAATTGATAAGTTGGCCATAAATTTCCTCCAGACGTTTATTATTTGTCGTAAGGAAAGTAGATATAATGGCTAATCATCAGTATTTAAATGTCGAATATTGTGATTTACATTTTTGTTATGAAAAAGCAAATGAAAATGCAGAGTTGGCAAGAAGATATGCTCAAACATTTTCCAGTGTGCACAGGAGACTTGCCGAATATAGTTCCTTCAAAAGTTATAATGGAAATCGTGAAAAATCCAAAATGCTAGAACTGTGCAACAAGAAGAAAGAGTTCTTAAAATTATTGAAGATAATCCAAGTACTAGTACCAGAAAAATTGGAAATAAAATAGGGCTCTGTCAGGCTAGTTCATGGCTGTAAAACGATATATGACGATAATGGCCGAGACGGTTGAAAATGTGCAATCAGATCCTAGCTAAGTATGAACACGATAATCAACTAATTTTCCTAATATTATTCACTGACGAAGCTGGTTTTCACGCGTGATGGCATAACAAATATGCATAACATCCACATATATGCTTACGAGAACGCAAACAATGTGGCAGAAACGAAACATCAGCGTAGATTTTCACTGAATTTGAGGGCAGGGATAATAGGAGATTACCTTATTGGTCCCCATTTCTTTGATGGCTCATTAACTGGTGACGTATACCTAGATTTTATCCAAAATCGTCTTCCATTGTATCTGGAAGATGTGCCATTGCAAATAAGGGCCAACATGTGGTTGCTCCAAGACGAGCTCCGCCCCACTTTAGTATACGTGAACGGCAGTATTTGAATGCAGCGTATCCTGAGCGATGGATAGGACGAAATGGACCATTGCATTGGAAGCGAGGTCACCAGACCTTAATCCTATGGATTTTTCCGGGGTAATTTGGGTACGATACTCCAGTCATTAGCCTCCAGGATCTTCGTTTGAGGATAAATGAAAAGTGCCAAATTATTAAAGAAACACCGGGAATTTTTTATCGAGTTAGGCGACATTTTTTGAAGTAATTAGGAAATGTATTGAAGAAAATAGGGGACATTTTGAGAACCATTTTTAGTTTGTTATGTAATGTTTTATTAATTTTTGCCATTAAATGTATATAACAATATTTAATATTTGAATTATTAAGTTTATTGTAAATTTGACACTTAATTTTTAATTTACGTCTAAACGGTTGGAATTAGCGAGTTAAAAGAAGAGTACCTTTTTAAAGCCTTACATCAGTCTTTAAGAAAACATACTAAAAACTAGTATAGCTATCAAAACTAAAAAATCATGACAAAAAACAGTTTTCAATGTAGGTAAAGTGCCCTCTAGCGGCACACAATCAATGTGAAATTGTTACTAAAATGATGAAGCGCAATCGACTCAGTCTACGTTTCAAATATTAGTGGAATCGATTTTTCCGTAAGCAAACAATTTAAAAAACAAAAAATAAAAAAATGAACTTTGTCGGCTTGTAACTCGACATTTTGAAAAACAATTATATGAGGCTCTACCATTATTTTGTCATGTAGAATCTCCCTTTTAAGTTTCGTGATCGATTTTTGAATCACCCTGTATTATAAATTAACCAACAAATGCAAAACTGAAATTAAATGCGAAACAAATTAGGCGACATATTAACTTGACGGGTACCTGTGTAGCTTTTGAGTACTTTTTGGACATTAGGAAAACTCTGTATCTCGCCCAGGACCAGCTCAGCCAAGACGTTGAATTTTGACGATGCATTTTCTGTAAGTTAATGACGGTCTACCCGGCACTAATATTAAAGCTATATATAGCTTTACTATTAGTATAGTCAAATTTCCAAGAATTATTTTTCCATGTACTTTCTAGCCCTGTTAAAATGTCCTGCTTGGATTTATCCGCAAGCAAGAACGCATATCAGTTTGCAAAATTCGTATTCACCTCGATGTCCAGGCAAGGTTCTAGGGTCAATCGATGTTGACCGTCATTAACTGCAAATGGAGATGGATGATGATGGATGGAAATTGGAGAGTTCGGACCCCCGGGACCACTTTCTCTAGTAGCTTTACCTCAATGTTCACGCAAAGTTCTAGGGTCACTCGTCTGAGTGCCGGGTCGACCGTCATTAACTTACAGCAAACGCATCGACAAAATTCAACTTCTTGGCAGGGAAATCCAAATTTGCCAGTTAAAAGCCCATGGCGCCTTTTGACTCCCTGGGCCGGCCCTAAGCTGGTCCTGGGCGTGATTCAGAGCTTCTTTCTAATGTCCAAAAAGTACTCAAGAGATACACAGGTATCCGTCAAGTTACTAGGTCGCTCTAGAAGTTGTACCAGAGACGCTTTCAAAAATATTACCATTTTGATCTCTAAATGACCTAAAAATCTCGTTTTCCTGACATGATGGGGAAAACTGACCCCGGATTCGGATTCAGAGCGCCGAAATACCTAGGTTTACCAAGGTGCGGTCAAAAAGTCAGGACATTTTTTTGTAAACCTGTGTAATCAATGAATTTGCTCTAACTAATACAAGAAAAAGTTTATTATTTAATACATCAATTCAATTTATGATACAAATTATTTTATGTTTATTAAAATATTTTTATTAATATAAATTATTTTTATTTTATTTTTGTTATGTATTATATTGTGGTGCAAATAAAATTGCAAAAATCATAAAAATATTAGGGATTTCCATCACTATTCTTGTTATCCTTAAGCTTCGTGTATTTTAACTGAAAATAAAATGTAGGTTAACGGGAATTTATTTTACAAAATAATTTTATTTATAACTGAATTGAATATTAAAATGTCATATTTAAGAATTTCAATGCCTAGGGCCTAGGGGGCTAATTGATTTATTGCCCAGGGCGCCAAATTTGCCAAAAATATTATAAAATAATTTTAAGTTATTTTTGGTATTAGTACTTCTCGAACTAACTGATAAATTTGGGCAGCATATCCTTTCATGGAAGCCAATTGTTTACAAAATTTTATTATATTACCAACGATCTATACATTTGGGCAGCATATCCTTTCATGGAAGCCAATTGTTTACAAATTTTATTATATTACCAACGATCTATATATGGATCATTGAAAATACAGTAAATAATTTCTTGCAATTAATATCTCACTTAGCTATTATTCTATAAAGGACTTGTGGAATAAAACCAACTTCCTGTTCTGATTCCCCATACCGTACATATGATGGTTCCTGTAATAATCTCGAGCATCCTGAGTGGGGAATGTCACAAACTAGGTATGGAAGATTGCTTCCTGCTAATTATGGAAATGGTGAGTTTTTGCATTTTTTTTTCATATCCAGCCATCAAAATATGTATGTTTTAAAAATAAGTGTATCCATAAACGCATAAATATTAATGGGACTAATTATTTTATTAAATTTTGAGCAATAAGTTGTAATAAGCTTAAGCATTTTTGGCCACTTTACTCTACTTTTTTTTTAATTTTAAATTTAAGCAGAGGTAAATCAAAATGAAGCAAAAAGGGATGTTTTTACTAATTTAAAAAATATTACTTTCACATTGTATTTTGTATGTATACAGGGTGTATAAAAAGTCAAGGCGATTCCTTATTAAAAAAAAAAAGTTTCTATGAAATATGGGTCAGAAAATGCATAGTTTCTAAGAAACATGGCGTTAAACATTGAACTTTGTCAATGCCATTTCTAATAGTAAAAGCCTAATTTAGGACTAATTAAATTAAAATTATTAAGTCCAGTGGCGTCCCAGGGGACACCTTATTGAAAATAATTGTAAGAAAATTGTACGCCATTGGCTTTTTTTAAAATTATATATATATATATATATATATATATATATATATATATATATATATATATATATATATATATATATATATATATATATATATATATATATATATATATATATATATATATATATATATATATATATATATATTATATATATAATATATGTATATAAATTCCTAAAAGTTTCAAGCCCTTAATATTAATATTATGTACTCCCTAAAGCGTGTGAATATTTTCCATTTAGTAAACACGTAAATATTAATCCTTTTTTTTAATTCTATAACTCAGCAGCATTTAATGATATCGCCTCGCCCAAAGACGGTTTTTTTTTTGAGAATTAAATGCTTTACAAAAGTTGGCGGCAAAGTCGCAACTCACACCGGCGAGGTAGTACGGGTCACTAAACCTAATTTTTTCACAAACTTCTTGTTTTCTTCTCATTTTCTAATAAATGACAAGAGCTACACAAAAAAGATGAATAATAAAGTTGTTGGAAATTTAATTTCCTACAAAAAAGGTCCCAATAATCAAATCGCTAAGACTAACAGTTCTCGAGATATTTGGCCTTTAATAAATTTTACTATGAAATTATACACACAATATATAAATTAAAATTTGTGAAAATTTCATAGTAAAATTAATTAAAGGCCAAATATCTCGAAAACTGTTAGCGTATTGATGATTTGGACCTTTTTTGTAGGAAATTAAATTTTCAACAGCTTTGTTATTCATCTTTTTTGTATAGCTCTTGTCATTTATGAGAGAAAAAACGGGAATTTTATGAAAAAAATAGGTTTAGTGACCCCGCCGGTGTGAGTTGCGACTTTGCCGCAATGGACACTTGTAGAGCATTCAATCTCAAAAAAATCCGTCTTTGGGCGAGACGATACCATGAAATGCTGCTGAGTTATATTTTTGGGGGTATTTCCGACAAAAATTTTACGATGGGATCGAAAAAACAATAGTCATTTAAATATATATATATATATATATATATATATATATATATATATATATATATATATATATATAAAAATTATATATATTTAATATATATATATATATATTTTCATACTTTTTATATCTTTTATATTTATATATATATATATTTTCATTTTTTATTTTTTTTTTTTTTTTTATATATATACCTTTAAAAAAAAATTTAAAATTTTAAATTTACATTGCCACTTTTTCTGCCTTTTTTGGGGTGTTTTTGATTTTCATCCAGGTTTAGTCACTCGGTCACCATCATCAACTTTATTTTTTTCTTATGAGCGCCATATTCTATTTTTACGTTAAAAGTGCTCTTTATTTTGAATTTAACAGTGTACCTAACTTCTTATACTTTAAATGCTAGCAACTTTATTTTTTTTTAATAAATATCTTTTAAGTTGGTCTTGATTTCGGCGTTTTTTATATTTTTTTTTTTTGTAAAAAGAAAATGAAAGTACAGGGTCCTTGATTATATTTACGTGGCATCTTGAGCCTTTATCTTTAAAGATAAAAAAATAGTTTTATATAAAAATTGTAAGTTTTTTCCATATTATCTCTTGAAATTATCAGTAAAAAATATCGCATTGAAAAAATGAAACAACTTCAATTGTTTCAATGGAACACCCTGTATATTATGGGCTACAACGAAAGATTTTTTTTTCTAATTTCAAATATACTATATACATTGATGCTATTTGAGTTCAGCTTAAATTATAAATAAATTTAAAAGAAAAAAATCATATTAGTATCAAGAAAGTCATAAAAACAATAAAATTGTTATGATAAATTTGACGTCTCGATATTGTAAAAAGTTAAAGTTCATTATTTTAACTATTCAGAATAATTTTCTTAAAATTTTTAAAAAAAAAAAATTTTTTTAAAAAAAAGGGGTTTTTTTTTTAAAAAAAAAAAAAAAAAAATTTTTAAAAAAAAAAAAAAAAAAACTTAAAAAGTTTCATGTTTTCCCCAACTAAAAAATTTTTTCATATAATAAGTTAAAATTAAAAAGGGGGTTTATCTTCTGATAATATATCAGTAAATATTATTAATGTACCTATATATATTTAAAATCAGAAAAAAAAAAGATCTTTCGTTGTAGCCCATAATTTACAGGGTATTCCATTTAAAAAAAGTTGAAGTTTCTTATATTTTTTTAAGGTGATATTTTTTTACTGATAATTTCAAAAGATAATATGGAAAAAAACCTACCACATTATTTAAAACATTTTCCTTTGTTTAACAATAAAGGTTCTAGATGCCACGTAAATATAATCAAAGACCCTATACAGATTTTTGGTAGAGTTGCGCATTACCTCTCTACCTATGAAAACATATATGATTTAAATATTTATAGATTACCATGGGCGTAGCGAGATACGGGCAGGGAGGGGCAGCTCCCCCCCCTTAGAAGAGCGGTCGTTCGCTGGTAAACTATAATTCTGACGAGCTTCATAACTGGGGGACCTTTTAAGACCTAAGAAACTAACAGGCTTAAAAGCTGGTTTTGGAACATAGGAGGCACAGGGGGCTCCCACGGCACCCCCAGTCTAAAAAAAATTTTGTATTTAAAATAGAAAATTATTATTTGATAAGGTTTGATTTAAAATTACAATCCTTAGATTTAAATGTATGAAATGTATTACATATTTTATTATATATTATTATTATTATTATTATCTCGGCATCCACACCAGCTTTACCCTGCGCACGCCTATGCTTGTGAAATCCAACTGTACGTGATTTGATCTCTAATATACCTAATTTTTGTTTACATCATTTCTTACTCTAAAAAATGTCACTTATAACGAAAAGGGTAGCGTATTTTTTTTTTAGAAAAATGAATAATAAAACGTTTTGTAAAAACCCAAAAGAACTTAAAAAAAGTAGTAAAGAACCCTAAGTAAAATAGACATAGGAGTGGAGCAGGTGGGCGGGATGCTGCGTGAGAGGGGAGGCAACTGATCAGCCAATGTTGTGCGCCTTCATTCAAGCTATCTCCTATTTTTGGCTTCGGTAAACTTTAGCTCCATTTTTAAACAGCAATATTTAAATATATTTTTTTCACTTATTTGTTACACCATAATAAATACATATAGGGTCTGAAAAAATTATTTTTTCACTCACATTATCACAAAATAAAATAATTTCTTTATTTCCCATATAAAATATATTAAAGTAATATGGCCGACTAACATGAAAAAAGTGAGAAAGAATACCTACAAAAAAGAGATGATAAATAGATGATAAATTGTAAATTTTCTTTATCATAAATGCGCCGTCAAACAAAATGAAAAAAATAGTCTGATATCTTAATTTTTTGATTTTTTATAGGCAAAAATAGGGACCTCACTTCCAGATATTTACCTAATTAAAAAAATTTTTTTTTTTTGTAATTTGTGTATTTTTATTTAATGCATAATGCTTAAAAGCTAAATCTAAATCCTTTTTTTATCCGACAACGTCGCAAATTCTGGCCTTTTACTTAACCTAAAAACATAGTGTTTTTTCGACTTTTAGTTTTATTTTCTCTGCAAAATGTTTTTTTTTTTTATTTTTTCTTATTGAAATCTACTAAACAAAATGTGTTCTTTTTATCTGTAATTTTTATTTTTTTCAAATGGAATGGAGCTAAACGACACCGGACCCCTGATTTTATATATTTTTTTAATTACTACCCCCACTGCTCATGGGAAACTCATATATGGTAAAAACAACGATCAAAACAAACAATATAATCTAAAATTTTTTTGCCTGCCCCCCCTTAAATTCAATTCTGGCTACGCCCTTGTAGATTACTCTAGTAATGTGTGCAGAGACTCTGTCATGTAAAAATTAAAACCCGTTATAATTAACAACTGGAAAATTATCAAGATTCCTTAAAATCGGTTCTCAAAAAGCAAAGGTATTATGCGTATATGTTTGTTGCCTTTCCGTGCTGTTTACGAACAGTTTCTGATCTGATCTGAATGTTCAGAGGGTGGTAATATACCACTGCACCTAGACCTCAGTAGGTCCTTTGTGCTTCCTCTTGTACAGGCGGGAGATTCACTGCGTCGTCCAACCTATTGATTTAAAATAGTTGACGACGTCTTTATGTGGAATCTCCCTAATTTCGGCCAGTAATGGCCAATTCGTGCCCAGCATGGAATTCCGTTCGAATGTGAGGGCGGGACAATCGCAAAGAATGTGTTCCGCGGTCTCATCTTCTTGTTCACAGCCTCTACATAATCCTGTGTTCGTTAGACCCATTTTAAATAGGTGTCCTCGTAGCCCGCAGTGGCCAGTTAGAACGCCCGTTAGTGTTCGGAGGTTCCCTTTTGGACATCATAAGGTTTTTTCGCTATTGACTTGTCTGGATAGCTCAGCATTATTTTTGCAAAATTGCAGTTTGTAGTATCATCCCATTTCCCTTTAAACAGTCGATGGGAGTATTCTTTAATGATGTTTTTTAATAGCTGCTGTTGTCAGTCCAGTGGTGGGGACGGGACCAACTAGTTTCCGTCCCCCAGCCGCCTAGCCAGCGAGTCAGCGGTATGATTACCTTTAGATATGTCATGTCCCTGATCCAGGCTAGGGTTGACCACATTATTTAGAGATGTTAGACAGGGCTTGATGACATTCTAGTACTAGTCCCGAAGTAATTCGTGGTCTTTTCAGGGCTAGTAATGCTTGCCTACTGTCTGTATAAATACAGATCGTATGGTTGGCGATGTTGCGGCTTTTAATTTCGTAAGCCGCTATAGTTATGGCTGTCAGTTCGGATTGAAGCACGCTGGGTTCGGCGCCCATTGTCCATCCGATTTTCAGTTTTATGGTTGGTGAGTATATGCCACAGCCTGTGCCCACCTTGGTCTTAGAGCCGTCAGTGTACAGGCTAATGGTTCCTTTAGACTCGCCTTTTATTGGTTTTGTTCCTCTTATGTTGATTGTGAAGGGTTTATTGAAAACAAACCTTGCTGCAACTGAGTCCGCTCTTGCCTGTAGAATTGGAAGTTCCCCTGTAACATCCCTCCACAGGCGTCGTCCAGTTGAGCTAGGGCCTACATTAGTGTCTAGACCGACCATACGAAGGCGTGTTAGAGTCATCAAAGCCGCTTCCCTTACAAATATATCAAGGGGGTGAGATCTCAATATCACCTCCATAGCTCTAGTCTGTATTCCTTATAGCACCTGTGATGTTTAAACATGCTATTCTTTGAATTTGATCTAGCTTATGTTTTGCCGTGATCTGTTCTGTTTTGGACCACCACACTATGGAACCGTAAGTTACCATGGGTCTTATTATGGCCGTGTAGATCCAATGGGCTACTTTGGGAGAGAATCCCCAAGTCTTTCCTATGGGTCGGCGGCATTGATCAAAAGCCATATATGCTTTCTTTATTCTGTTTTCCAAGTGAGAATTCCACGTTAGCTTACTGTCAAAGGTAATACCAAGGTATTTGACCCTCTGTTGAGAAGCTCAGTTCTGTATTGAAAAGAACGGGTGCTCTGAGGTTCCTGGTTTCTTTTTCTTTGTAAACAGAACCATTTCTGTTTTCTTGGGATTTACAGATAGAGCGTGTTCAACGCACCACTGTTCCAACATTTTAAGGGCATGCTGATTCTATCGCAGATTACATTCAGGAATTTGCCTGTTAGCAAAATAACCACGTCATCCGCGTATGCTATCGTGTATAGGTTTTCGTTGTTAAGGCGTCGCAAGAGGCTGTCTAGAACCATGTTCCATAGTAAGGGTGAGAGTACTCCTCCTGCGACAAAACCTTTTTTTACCTTGCTCCTGACCTTAAATCGTCAGCCTTTATTTCATTACTCGTTTCGAGAGCATATTCCCATACATTCATTTACTGTTGGTGGGGGGATAGTCAGCAAGTGCGTCTGATATTTTTTTTTAAAAGGGCGTTTTGTCAAACGCCTCTATGTCTACGAATACACCAAGGACTCCTTGTAGTCCATTGATTCCGATTTTATTTGAGGAACGATGCTGCCTGTTGATCTGCTAGGTATGATGTTTGTTTGAGTTTAAGGGTTTATTGATAATCACCACATTCTGAATATCTTTCGCATAGCCGCTCCATGGTTTTAGGAAATGATGTAATTATCGGTCTAAATGATTTAGGGATACTGTAGTCAGCCTTCCTGGTTTTGGGATGAAGACAACTCTGACTTTCCAGGCCTCGGGTTGTATCTTAGGGGAGTGATGACCTGAAAATCTCTACCAGGTGCGGAAGTAGTACCTCCATTCCCCCCTGAAGAGGGCGATATTTCGTCCGGTCCTGGGGGGAGAAGGGGGGAAGCCAGTGATGGCCAACGAGCCTTGTTTATCAATTTTTGAGGCAATTTTCCATTTCATTTGTGGGTATCAATTTACATCCACGTCCACATGTTCTGTGTCCGTTTATTTTATAGTGGTGGACCCCGAGGACAGCCTTTTGTTACCTTGCTCCTGACCTTAACATCGTCAGCCTTTATTTCTATTTTGGTTGGTTGTGTAGGAACCATCCTCGTTTTTCAATTTTCCTATACATTGATATGGATCTTTATTAAGAGCTTTTTGAAGCCTAGCTGCATCAGAAAAATCTTCAATTTCCTCACAGTAGGATGTCCAGGCCGCTCTTTGTTTTTGTCTTATGACTTTTTTGTATTCTTTGAGGAGGGATCTGTACAGTTCCCAGTCCTCATCGAGTTTGGTTGTTTTAGCCTTGTTAAAAGCTTTCCTGGCTTCCTTTTTGAGGTGATCTAGATCTTGGCACCACCAAGGGCAGGCTGTACCATCGTTCTTGACCAACCTCATGGGACAGGCGCCTTTAAAGGCCTTTAGCATTGCGTTTTGGATTGTATTGGAGTACATTTCCAAATCGTTGTGTGTTTTGGGTGTTTTAGTTTCTACATACCGCAGTTCCTCTACCAACAGCTCGTGGTATTGTACCTTATCTGTTTTTCGAGGATCCCGGATTAGTGTAGATGTTGTTACAGAAAAGTTTATTTCATACGTTAACCAGCGGTGGTCTGTCATTGAAGCTTCGTCAGATACCTGCCAGTTTTGTATTAAGTTAGATATACTTGTGGTGCTAAGAGTGATATCTATTCTAGTTTGACAGCGCGAGTTCACAAAAGTGGGCTCGGCGCCTTGATTTATAATACTTAGATTATGTGTTATGATAAAGTCGTAAAGTGACTTACCTCTAGTGTTTATGTCCTTACTGCCCCAGCTGATATGTGATCATATGTGTGAGTTAGAGTCACAGCCCATAACAAGCTTAAAACTGTGTTTGCGGCAGTATTCTACCAGATCCTCCATTTCTTTCCGAGGTGGTGGTGTGACTGCATCTGAGGGGAGGTATACTGAAGCCATCCTGATTGCAGTGACGTCTGAGGTGGAAAGATGTATAAGCGGATGACCTCGGAATGACCTAGGGATGTAAATGGCTGTCCAAGGTTGACTATTGCTTGGAAAGCTAAAAATTTTACCCATTAGTTTGTATAAGCCTAATATCTTGGTTTGATTTCTCCAGGGTTCCTGGATCAGTGCTACTGTATCCTGCAGCCCATCAAGGCGTTGGCATAATGTTGCCGTTGCTACCCTGCTGTGCTGCAAGTTACACTGTATAAATCTTACCTGTTTAGTAACTGCTGCCTTGTTAGCCATGACGGTGTAGGTAGCAGTTCTTTAGTTTTGCTCAGTTGGAGTGAGCGTAGTGTCACTGGAGGCCGACGTGCTCGACCCACAGTCTGAGTTACCTTGGGTTGGTGTCTCGACGTTCCCCCTAGAACCGCTATCGTACGCCACAGATTGCGGCTCGACAGCAGTCCTCTGAGGTTCGTCGTCGACCACCATCTCCTCAGCGGTCGCTTGGGGCGGGAGTGGCGGCAGGTGGCGGCAGTGGTGGGGGGCATCGCCGACCTGCACTGCTGCAGAGGTCTCGACGCCACCAGCAGTCCCGCCGCTCGCCTCCATTCTGGTCTCAAAGTCAAAGAGGTGAATGCGTAGCTCAACCTCATTGACCTATTTTTGAGTAGCCTTATATCCTCGTCCTATGCCGAAGACGAAGAGGTGTCCTTCTGGGGCGTCCGTCTTTCCTCTGGTGAAAGATACACCATTTGGCTACTTTGAGGTCTGGATTCTGACCTTCAAGTCGACGTAAGATCGTCTCTTTATTTTCATTGTCCCAGCAGATTCTCCTGGTACCCAGAGAGAAGTCTTGGTAAGCTTTGGGAGTTGATTTATTCCCACGACTGCAAGTGAAGCATTACTCCATGGTACTAGGCTGACAACGGTGTGCTTCAGCACGTTAGGGATATATCATCATCGCAAACGACTCTGATAATCTCCCCGAGTAGGTCCACGAGGAAATGTGGGAGGTTTGGTTTTGCTAGATGAGGCGGACATGATGTTTTGTCCAGCTCTCCCATAAGCATTTTTTTGACAACCGCCTCCTTATCGGCGGTGATTTTGCCATAAAGGTTGTCTTTGTTTATGATCGCTACCCTGAGGTGGCTGGTAGCCGCCTCACTGTAGCTGCTTTTAGGTCGGGAAGGTGCGACTTCTTGTCGCGGCCTTTTTTGGTCCCTTATAGGAGTTACCTCCGTGGACGAACCCGAACGGTGTCTTTTTTTGTCTGTGGGTGTGACGCGTTCCGTGCCTCTTTTGGAGGAAGAATCAGCGTCGCTGCCCTTAGACATTAGTTTTAAAGTGGAAGGTTGTGATGAACCGGCGGCTGCTGGAGCAGCCTTTTCCCGTTCTACACGCACCTTCCTCCTTCTTTTTGCTTCAGCACCGCAGATGCGTTTACCGCGGCGGTGCTTGGTTGTTTGAGGTGAGCGTTGCCGTCCATCCTCAGATTTGTTGTAATCATTTTTTTTTCCTTCTTTTTCCATGGCTGTCCCACGAGTAGCTAGGGAAGTAACCCGTCACTCCTGGCAGAACCCCGCATGCCAGGAGAAGGCTAAATTTAAACTGGGTTTCGCCCGGTTCCCAGAGTTCGCATAATAACGAACAGTTTCTGTCAAATTTGTACAGTATAGTTTTAATATATTTTTTTTCTTTTTCTTTAAAAACCTTATTTCTTTAGAAAACCTGTACTGGTGAATCTCTTTCGACAAGTACTGACATTTAATTAAAAAAAATCAGGGCTAACTAAGATAATATTAATATTTTTGAAAAATAAAAGCAATTTTCAAAAATTTCGGCGTTTCTCAAATATCTCCAGAAATACTTGGAATTTTAAAACTTTCCCAACGACATATTGTTGTTCTTATAAATGCGAAGATATGCCTCAATTTAATCATCTTCGTATCTCTTATAGTTTGCGAGATCCTAATAAGGGTTAAATTACTCTAAGGAGTTTTTAAATAGCGATCAAACTAATTATATTTTTGTGTTTAATTTTTTTAAAGGTATAGACTATCCTTCGATAGCAAAGAGTGGTAATCCGCTACCACCAGCAAGAAAAGTCTCTTCAACAGTGTATCCTGATGTTCTAATACTGGATCCGAAATACACTCTCAATGTAATGCAATATGGACAGATAGTAGTACATGATATGAGTTTGACAAAAGATAATAATCAAACAAGTAAGTAAACTAATATTAAAAAATATAAAAAATGTAGTTTTTTCCTTATCGGGCCACGGCTAATTTTACTGAAATTAAGTAAACGGGTTTTTTTGGGCGCTGATCACGAATCTGAAGTCAAATTTTGTCGGAAACTTCTAGTTTTTAATTTGTACCACCCTACTCTAACCTAACCTCAAAATGCACAAACTCACAGCCAAGCTGATTTAGAAAGAAAACTTTTTATTTTATGGGATAAACTTATTTCCACGATTATTTACTTATTAGTTTAACTAGAAACACATTCAAAAATTTTTTGTTTAAAATAAAAAAACAACGAAATTAACCACGAATTTTTAGACAGATAAGTTGGTACAACTGTACGGCGCCATATTTAAAATTACAATGGTTTTTACCAGCAATTATTTTAAAAAAATTTAAAAAATATATTTGATGGACAAATGGAAAAATCCTATAAAAAATATTTGTATAACATGTATAAATTTTTCCATAAGACAGGTTAAAAATCAAAAAATTTTATCGGAAATTTCACGTTGCCTAGACAACGTGGTATTTCCACTTACTTACAAACAAAGAACAATTGAACCTGTTTGTTTGTATTGTCAATTAGAAACGTCAAAATCAGTCAAAATGAGTCGATTTGGTCATGTACACAATGAAGAAATAGATAAAGTAATTAAAAAACGATTTCAGTTATAGTTTTAATTATGTTGCATGAAATTGAAAATTGTATAACAAAAATACCATTTTAATAGTATATCTAATACTCCCATATTTCTCCATTCTAGAAATATTCTCCCTAAATACCGCTGGTGCATAAAAATTAACCCGATAATTTTCTTTTAAGCTTGTTATACAAATTCCACTCGTTCTTCGAACTCGTGGAATTATATATAACAAGCTTTTATGAAAATTATCGGTAATTTTTAAGCACCCAGGGTATTACCCCCGATAATTTTTTACAAGAATAGATTCATTTTTTTACATAAAAATATTACCAGAAATATATTCGAAAATAAATAATATTTATTGTTTATGTCCATTCTTTTAGTGTTATGTGCTACGTTATTATATTAGTTTCTGTATATTACTCTTTTAATACAGCTGTTCAAATTGGTCTGTCATTAAATGGTGATGAATCTTACATCTTATCGCCAAAGAAAATGCGTAAATATACTCTAACTTTAAGAAGAGAATCTGTTTAGGTTAGTTCTGGTTAGACACAAACAGGAGGTATGTTTGTTATTCAGAAATGGAGTACTCCATTTTACACTTTTTTGTCAATAAACCGTTTGTTATCGTAAGTGTAATTTAGGACTAGGTGTTTGGTATAAATTCTGGTGTAAACTAGTTTTCACTTAATTACGCTAACTCCTGAAGAAGTGAAGTTAGATTCATTTTTACTACCAGACTTAAAGTTGTTTGTTTATAACCATAACCATAAAACCATTTTAAATTTCTGAAATAAGTCTAAAACGCGTTTGGCATAAAAATCAAATCGGAACTTATTTACAGTTTTACTTTTTAGTCCTACACTCACCTACTCTGTTCTACTCTAAACTTGATAACAAACAGACCTAAGGTATGCCGTTTTACGGAATTTTTTTACGAGATATTTTTACGGACTTTAAGAATACCTAATTGTTTAATTTACATTAATAATTTATTTAAATAAACTAGCTTAGTTTATCCCACTTCTGACACCAAATGTTCCGTATTGGGTTGGTATAGTATTTTTCAAGATTTAAGAAAATGACTAGACATATCGATTATCTCCGACTGCAATAAAAATTCTCGAAAGTGATCCTTTATGGCCATGCCAACAGAGGTGAGAATAGTTCAGATCCGCACTTTACCCTATACGTTTAGAAATAACCTGGGGCAAATAGGACATCATGAATACTTATATATTATTCCAGTCAGGTAGAAATACAACCCTGTACGGTCGGGTGCGATAATTAGGTCAATCTACCCTAATAGTACCATAAAATGCTAATTTCGAAGGTTTTTGCTGCACTCAGAAGAGGTCGAGACTTTTAGTCATTTTCTTATATCTTGAAAATACTATATAAAAACACGTTCGTTTTACACCTACTGG
>JAHBCN010017704.1:0-18213 GCA_019359885.1 Listronotus oregonensis
AAATATTTATTAAAAATATGACATCATACATTTTTTTTAGTGTGGAAAATTTTTATAAGGAAATATAATTATTTAGGTGACTTTTATTACAGAGCAGACAACTGCACTTTTTTATATATTTAGAGAATTTTTAAAATTAATTTTGACATACCCGTCGTCCATACTTTGATTTTTTACTTTACTAAAAATAAATAAACACTAGCCTTACCTAAGAAAAAACTAACCAAACAATTGGAAATGGTACATAACTAGTTTATTATATTTAAAATTTTATCGAAATAAAAAAAAATGAAATAAATAGTCAGGAAATCGCATATAAAAAACTCTTACCTACCTTTTTATATTCCTTTTAAATGCATGTTCTCATGGGGCAACCTTTTACCATATTGTTTAAACTGAAATTGATTAAACAATGTTTTTATATTATTTATTGAAATACTAATAAAAAAGGCCCGGGGCTTTTCACATAAATTTAAATTTTTTTTGAATTAATTTTTTTAAAGGTTCGAGAAATCTTAAATTTAGGTACTTTTGACCCATGAAAAATATAAAGAAAAGAATAATTTTTTATACAACAGTTAATAATATCCTTAATTGATATTTGAAAAATTTTCTTTCTTTATATCTACCTGTTTTTTTGATTGTTTATTACGGGCGCTCACAAGTAAAATAAAGCTAGTAACTTTTTTATAATTTATTTCAGAAAAAAACTTATAAAACCAAATGTAGATAATTTAATTATTAATAACATTGCCCTTTTAAAATTTTTTTTAAAAAGTTAATGGTTTTTAATATAAATGATAAATAATGGTTTAGGAAAGAGGGCCCCAATGCAGCTAGAGCAGAGCCCGGGATTACTTAAAGGAAGGGACGAAGGGCGCGCCTAATAAACAATCAGAAAACAAATTAAAAATGACATTTTTTCAAATCTCAATTAAAAATTATTCCCCTTTTTTAAAATTTATTTTTAATTTTTTTTTTTTTTTTAAATATTTTTTAAAAGTCAAAAGTCCCCAAAAATTTAAATTTTTTAAAACTTTAAACATTCATATCTCCAAAAATATCAACTTTATCGTGAAAAGTCATAGGACCTTTTTTAATTGCATTTCAATAAAGAGTATAAAAAAATTTGTGCGGTTGGAAAATAATAATTTGTTGCAATTTGTTTAAACAACTTTGGTTTAAACAAAATGGCAACATGCATTTATATGATCAGTGGGCCAATTTAAAGGGTCTTAAAAAAAATTAGGGGGAAATAAGGATACTTGAGCCGTTTCTCCTGGACTAAAACAATATAAACACACATTTTTTTTCGAGTTTGTTATAACATAAAAATATAAAACATCATTTCATTTCCAGAGTTTCCTTTATGTTATTATAAAACCCACCTCTTTCCCCTGGTTTCCAACCAAGTTAAATTGGATTGGATTTTTTTTCTTACTTCCAATCCTGAACTCAACCTCATTGGGTACCATACAAGGGGTACCCCTTGGTTGCTCAGATCACAACTTCTTCACTGTACAATTTTGTTTAAATGTGCGCCCGCAAATTATTTATATATGAAATATAGGGTGTTGAAAATTGCCAAGAAAATAGATTTTTTCCAAATTTTTTGCTGATTACTTCAGATATTGTTTCAAAATTTTCATAGGTATATACATAAATTTACCATACTTTAATCATTTCTCTATTTCCTGCTCCTAATTTCAAGGATGTGCTTCAATTTGTAGTACCCTGAAAAAATTTTATATTTTTACTTTAGCAGCAATTTCATAAACGGTCCCTCAAAGCTTTTAAAAGGGCTTTTTTTCCGGAACTTTTTGGGTGGCAACCGCCAGAGTTTGGTATAGGGCCATTCATTTCCAGACTGTTCGTAAAATTACCAGAGATGTTCAGCGTTTCAACCATTCCTGAAAAAAAAAATGAAGATTATTTTAAGGATGTGGACGCCATCATTGAGAAGTCTAATTTTTTTTTTTTTAGAAAATTTTGAAAAAAGGACCCGATACCACGACAAAATTAGTGTTGGAAAGCCCCCCTTTCGTCTCGGGACTTGAAAGACAATTGCTCTCCCATCTCGGGGAGAATGCCCCTTTGGGAGGGGGGCCCCTTTCTCCCTTTTACCTTATTTCTTTCACACAAAAAAAAAAATTTTTATAAATATACACCTAAGATTCAATGTTAAAATTTAATTAATTTTTTTTTATTTTAGGGATACACAATTTTTAAATTTTTAAAAGAGCAGATTTAAGACCCCAAAAAGTTTTATTGTAAATTTTAAATTTTTTTTTAATCTTGTGTATTATTTTTTAAAAACCTTTAAAAGTATTATATTTATCAATTCAAAAAAAAAATGAAACCTATATCCCCGGGTTGGAATGCGATGCCACTATGAATTTTTGTTTTAGCGATACCCAAATTTTAAAATTTGGGGAAACCAAAGTAAGACAAAATACGGTTACCTTTGAAAAAAATGTTGTTTATGTCCTATATATACTCTTTAAATTTTATTTTCAAATTTCTAAAAACAAAACAGTTATAGATAAGTCTTTTCTAGGGGGAACCCCCTTGAGGGTTGGTCAAAAAATTTTTTTTTTTGCATATTTTTTTTAATTTTTAATAGTTTTAAAAATTTTTTACCCCTTTTTAAACCCCAAAATCCACAAATCTTAAATTCAAGACGATAAAAGAATCAATCCATAAAAGCAAACACACTCTGCATTTGGTTATATTTTAAATTTTGGCCTTTTTCCCCTCATTTTGCGTTGCATAGCCGAGTCTAACGGTTCAGTCTCATTTAATCCCACAAAAAGTCAAACGCGCCTAAAAGGGGTTTTCATTTTAAAAAAAAAGTACTACTATTCCATTACAGGATATACCATTTTCCCTGATAATAGGCATCGACAAATTCTAACACGCCTAATTCTTCATTTTCCTGTTTTTTTTTTTTATCTTGGCCTGAAAACCGATGTTTTTAAAAATGTTTCAGTCGTCGAAATATTAGTCGGGGAATGAAACACTGAAAAGGAAAAAATTCGAATTTTTTTTACTAAACAATGGGGAAGGGTTTTTTGCATTCGCTTCCAATATTTTTTTTTTTTAAATGTACCTCTTTGTGACTTATAAAACCGGGGAAATTTATTTTTGGGGCCAAAAAGCATTAAAAAAAAAGATTTTTAAGAGGGCTTTTGGAAGATTTAAAAATTTCTGTAAATAAAAGGCAGAACGGCCCAAAGGGGTTTCCCCCGGGGGTTTTTAGGTGCTGTTTATTATCTTAAATTGATCCACAGCCTACCTGGGCTCAGGAACGTCTATGAACGTCATCTCCCCATCCTCGTCCTCACAATAAAATTTCTAAACCCCTTTAAAGGGGGAAAGGGAATAATTAATGATCTCTTTTTTGTCTATAAATTGTTGAATGGGTATATTGATGGTGCAGCATTATGGGCAGATCCATATAAAAGTACCTGATCGCTTGTTAAGAAAGAATGACATTTTTGTAGTTAAATTTCTTTCCCCAAAGGAAAATATGGGTCCTATGGCCAAAACCTTAAAATATTAAAATGCCCTTTTTTTGGGGGCTCACTAAATAGTTTTAAAAAAAAATATTTTTTTTTTTTTTAATTTTTAAAAGGTTTTTAAATTGTTAATATTTTATTTTTATTGTTTATTTATATTTGGAGTTTTTTCATATAAGAAAAATTTTATTGATTTATGCTCAGCAAATTGTAAATTCGCTGATGTTAACTTTTTTTAGTTTTAGTTTTTTTTTTAAATCTATATTTGTAATTCTTCAATGGGGTTTCCTGTTTATTGATAAATAAATTAATAAATCTCCGTGAGACTCTCCCAAGTTCCCCACGGGGGGAAAGGGAAAAAAGGGACGCCCCGGGATTTTTGGGGCCCGCTGAATTCAAAAGTGGCTGGGCGAAACCCCGGACCCCTTGGGGGCCCCGGAACCTGGAGGACGTCATCCCCGAAATTTTTCCCCCTGACAAGATCCCAAAAAAACAACCCGAAAATAGGGGGGGCCTTTGGGGGTTTTAATTTTAAATTTTCACGTCAAAAACGATCCCCCGAACACCCAGTTTACCGGGCGGGCCTGAACGTCTTTCCAAGGGTTTTTTCCCAGAAAACGATCGCTAAAGACAAACAAAAAAATCGTTATGGTTTTTTGGGCGTTGAATTAAAATTTTCCCCCCAAAATACCTTCGGGCACCTGGTGCCCCAAAAACCTGGCCCCTAAACGTCATCTCCGAGGGTTTCCCCCAAAATAAAAAAAGAAGACAACCCCAAAAAAATCGTTGGGGTTTTTTGGGGGCGGGGGTTAATTTCCCCCCAGGCGAGAGTTAAACATCAATGGGTGTGTCAAATTATAAAACGTTTTCCCCGGTTTTTTTTTTGCGTTCTTTCTGAAAACCCTCGAAGACGACATTAGGCCGGGTTCCGGTGCCCCGGGGGTCCCCGGAGGTACTTTTTGGGGGGTAAAATTTGGGGGATTCAGCCCCCCAAAATCCCCCCCCATTTTCGGTTCGCCTTTTTTCGATTGTGTGGGAAAACCCTTTTGGGGGAGGAGGTCCGCCCCCAGGTTCTTTGCACCAGGTGGGGGGGCCTTTTAAACCCTGAAATTTGTTTCCCCGCCCCAAAAAAAACCCCCCAAAATGACTTTGGGGTTGTTTTTGGGGGAAACTTGTGGGAAAAACCCCCGGGGATAAATTTTACGTCCAGGCCCCCCCGCACCGGGGTTCCGGGGGGTTTTCCCGCCGATCCCCCATTTAATTTTGCGTTCCCCAAAAACCCCCCGGGGTGGGGTTTTTAAGTTATTAAATCCTCCAAAAACCCTCTTAAAAAAAAAACATTTTTTTTGGTGCAGCAATACTATTTTGCATTTGTATGTCACAAAGTAGGTTCATTTTTTTCAAAAAAAAATTTTAAAGCCCAATGGGGGAAAGCAAAAAATTGAGTGCTTCCTTGCCCTTGCTTATATATCCTTGAACGGTTGCTGTCTTTAATGGCAAAAAATAAATTTTTCGCCATTTGTTTTTTTTTTTCCCTTTGATATAAACTGATATCATATCAAATTTTTCAAAATTTTTATAAGCCTTTTTTTTTTAAAATTTAATTTTTAAAAAAAAATATTCAGTTAAATATTTATAACAAATAGTTTTGTTTTTTTGAAAATTAGCTTTTGTTTCATACCCCCCTGTGGTTTAAAAAATAAAGTTTAAAAAAACGCATAAAAAACCAATATTAAAACCCTGGTGTGTTATATTTTTAAAAAGATAATTTAATATGCTATTTTTTTAAAATTTAAATATTTTTATGGTTTCCTTAAAAAAATGAGGGGGTTGGTTCGATAACTTTTTAGGACCCCGTATTCTCATTCTGAAAAAAAGGGAAATTATTCAACAATTATTATGAAGAAACCTTTTTTTTAAAACATTTTTTTTTATCTTTTTTAACTAAGAAAATATAGGGTTATTCTTACTTTTTTTTTTTAAAAATTTTCCCCTTTTTCTCTTAAAAAGGGGGGGGAAAATTTTTTTAAATTTTTTTTTTTTACTATTTTAAGTTTAGAACAAAAACAGCACATGGCGCCCCTATTACTTTTTTTTTAGCACTAACAATTACGAAGATACCCTGTCAAAGTGTTGGGAAAAAAGGGGCCTCTGTCATTTCTCTTCTCTCGGCGGCATTAGTAGTCAAAATTGTCTTTCCCCCATTAATTTTAGTGCCAAAAAGGACGAATTATTAAAGACTTTTTTTTGTTTTTTTATTTTTTTGCCTGCCGGGGAGATCTCAATAACCTTATTATTTTTTAGCTTCTTAAATGATCACAAGGAATGGTTTGGTGAAAAATAATCGTTGGGGCGTCTAAGCAGAAATACATTGGCTGAAGTAGACTGTAAGATAAATTAGTTTTAAAGAAACTTTAAGGCTGCTAGATTTATTGTAAAAAGTAGTTTTTAAAAAAATGTTAATAATATGTTTTTTAATGAGAGTATACTGTCATAACTTGTCAAGTTTCAGACAAAAATTAGTATATAGTATAGTAGTCATATTACCTGTAGATTGTTTTAATGTCAACATATTTGTTCCAGATAAAAATGCACTTTTGTTGAGTTATGATAGTAGCTGTCCCTTAGAATTGTATTCATTTTTTAAATAAAAAGATAATTTTGTTTTTTAAAGTGCTCTTTCATTCATTCATTTTTATTATAAACCCACCCAGTATTTCTTACAAAAAAACCTGATATTTTAACCAGAAACATAAACCCTCTTTGCATATTATTTACTTAGAAGAAGGTTGCATATAGGGTCAATAAGCTCTAATAAATATTAAAATTAATCTTAATATTATAAGTAACTATACATTTTTTTAAATGTATTGTCTTGTATTCTTTAATCAGCTCCTAGATGAGAGCTAGAGCTTAAGAGCTTTATCAGATTCGAGGCCATATGCTCTGTAGATTTGAAAAATACGCATCCGACAGGTGACTTTTGCTTTGCTTGGCAATATCAGAAAGACAATAAAGATAAAAATGCAAATCGAGTGAATTTAAGAACTTAGTATAGTATGCCATAAAAATAATAAAAAAAAAACTTTTCTTAATTTCTTTGTTTAGAAGTTTTAATGAATATTTCACTCATGTGTAAATTTTCCCATAAGACACGTTAAAAATCAAAAAATTTCAGCTGAAATTTAACGTTGTCTAGACAACGTGGTATTTCCACTTACAAACACAGAACAATTGAACCTGTTTGTTTGTATTGCTAATTAGAAACGTCAAAATAAGTCGATTTGGTCATGTACACTATGAAGAAATAGATAAAGTAATTAAAAAACGATAATTTTAATTATGTCGCATGAAATTGAAAATTGTATGACAAAAAACCATTTAAAAGTATAATACTCCATATTTTCTATTCTAGAAATATTCTCCTAAATACGCCGTCAAAAATTAACCAGATAATTTTCATTCAAGTTTGTTATACAAATTTCACTCGTACTCCGAACTCGTGGAGTTATAAATAACAAGCTTTCATAAAAATGATCGGTAATTTTTAAGGACTCGTGGTATTACCGCCGATAATTTTCATTCAAGCTTGTTATGCAAATTCCACTCATTCTTCGAATTCGTGGAATTATAAATAACAAGCTTTCATGAAAATTTTTGGTCATTTTTAAGCACTCGTGGTATTACCCCCGATAATACTGCTCTTATATTTCTGGTGATACATGGAAAGACTACCAGAGTCACTGGTATTATTGGTTTTAATATTGGTCTTAAGAGCTAAAACACAGAGGCCAACATATAAGCTTATTGTTAGAAGTGATGACAAAAAACAAAATGTTTGGAAATATGTTTGGAAGTATTGAGTAGCATCCAAGATGAATACAGCGTATAAGTCATAAAGGAATTAAAATTCGGAAATATAATGGTTTTGTATCTTTGGGTAATTTTGGAATAACAAAAATATAAAAATTATAAAATAGTTTGGAAAGTACCATGCAGATTCTTTATTTAAATATTAAATTAAAACGACCAATAAAAACAGTATTTATAATCCATCAAAAGCCGAATTTTCTTCTGTTATGTTAAAAACGGGGGTTCGGTTTAAAAAATATTTGTAAATAGACATTTATAGACTAAAGGAAAAAAATCTAAATTTTACGCTACCGAAAATCTGATAAAAAATAAACATGGCTATGATGTGAGAAACTAAAATGTCTTTGACATCAGGTCTCTAACCTAACCTAATTTATTAAAGTTTTAGGACACTTGTTAAACATTTTTATTTAGGTTAACGAAGATGCCTTTTTATCTATTAAATTAAAAATACATTTTTTTCTTTCTCTTGTCCACCAAGGAGCTGTAGGGGATTTGTCCCTCGTATATAGGTATTTTTACAGCTTCTGCTCTGAAGAGGACACTGTAATTCCTCCTTCGGCAGCACCCAACATGCAGGTCCACTTTTTTGCATCCTTTTACAGTCCAAATTGAAAGGCCCCCACCATGAAACCGGCTACATGCAGAAGTTTTTCCTTTTCCCTCAAAATCTCCAAATATTTAAGTCTCCTGTGAATAAACTCCCTCTTACAACAATTCAGACCCACGGCACGTTAGAGTAATTGTCTAGAAAGTGGCCGCAACTCCGATTTTAACCAAATTTGGAATACGGGGTTTTTTGGAGCGCTGATCACGAATCTGAAAAAAAAATATTTGGCGGAAACGTTTCGTTTTCGAGATATTCATAATCAAATTAACCTCATTTACACTATATTCTCCCTTCTTTTTGTACACAATTCTTGATTGTTACACTAAAGTGGCACACAATATTTTATAAACACCTTTTAAAAACTTCTATTTATGTTTATTTTACACCTTTTTCATTAATTGCCAAGTATCACTTTCAAACGGGACGGCCATGTTTGCTTAAAAATTTTCTATTGTATACATGGTTGCAGCGTTTGAAAGTGAATGTTTGGAATTAAATGAAAAATAGGTATAAAATAAATATAAAAACAAGTTTTAAAAAGGTTTTTATAAACTATTGTGTTTCAATTTAGTATAAAAATCAAGAATTCTGTACAATAAGAAGGAATAGTGTAAATGAGGTTAGTTTGATTTTCAAGTTTGATGATGGATATCTGGAAAACGAAACGTTTCGGCCAAAAAGTTTTCAGATTTGTGATCAGCGCCCATAAAAAAAACCCGTATACCAAATTTGGTCAAAATCGAAGTTGCGGCCATTTTCCAGACAATTACCCACGTTAGTACTTAGGCCTTAGCCTACGTGGACTGTCCCAAGATTTAAAAAAATGCAGTTTATTAAATATATAAAAAAAACAAGGACACAAACTTAAACAATGTGTTGTAAAAATTAGGATTTGTCAAATAACGCCCTCAGAAATGAGTAGGATGCAAAATTTGAACCTAGAATCCAGAACTGAATCCCGAAAACTTAAAAGGAGTAATCTAACACCTAAAACAGTTTTGAATAATTTAAATAGAAAAAACCTTGGCGATTTAAGCTCGCTCCCTAATGCTAGATACGGACCTGTGTTTTATAACAGATGACCGCTAAAAATCAATGAAGAAACGTCAGAAGGCAGGCGCAGGCGCATGTCCAATACTTTTGGGGCAAGTAATGAATTTTTTTCATTATTGTGCTCTAAAATAAGAACAAAATAAATAAATCTGATGAAGTGTTAATATCACTATAACAATCAAAAGTTTCATAGATCTAGGTAAATATGTAATAAATGATTGATTAGTTTACTTTTAATTTCCTTCAATATATTTTTTGTGACGTCGTTTTTAAAAGACCCTTGTCTATGCATTTATTTTTGTCAATAAAAATGCAATAATAGTAATATTTTTAACATATAGAGCAAATTTTAATTTTAGACATGATGGAAGCCGGGACGTTGCAGAACATGCAAATAATTCTTAAAAAGCAAGATGATGTACTTAAGAAGGGTAACGATGCACAAATGACTTCAAGTACTGTTTCTACAATTTCTAGTCTTGCTTCTCCTGTAGATTCGGGAGTGCAGATGCTGGATAGTGAGAGTGAGCTTACTTCTGTTATGTCAGGTGTATCTGGTAAGTATTGCCCTAAAAACTTATGTAGTTGTACTGTTAAGTTCTAAGAACTAGCTCATTTCTTACTTACTTCTGTTGTGCTCCTAATTACTTAATCAGTTGCCTCTCTTAAAGGTTGCCAACCCTTTAAAATAAATGGATAATTATCTTGAAAGTTGCGGCAACCCCGATTTTAACCAATTTTGGTATACAAGGTTTTTTCGGGGTGCTGATCACGAATCCGAAACAATTCTTAGTCAGAAACATTTTGTTTCAAGATATCTTTTATCAAACTTGAAAATCAAACTAACCCCATTTCCAGTATATTCTCCCTTCTTTTTGCACACAATTCTTGATTTTTAACACTAAATGGGCACAAAATATCTTATAAACACCTTTTAAATACTTGTTTGTTTATATATATTCAGTCTGTTCGGTAGCGTAGTGGTCAGAGACTCGGCTCGCCGCGCCGGCGATCCGGGTTCGAATCCCAGCCCCGCCGGGAAGACATATTTAGGTAGTAGTTATTTAAAAAATAACGTCCGTGGTGGCACTACCGCGTTGTCTAAAAGGTGCTGTGAAATGCAATATTTGCATGTTTCAGTGCTTGGGCGTTAGGAACTGGGGCATAAAGATGGGTTAAACATCGGAAAACCCGGCACTCACGGTACTCTGGTATTTAGGAGTATATATGTATATGTCTAATATAGTATATATGTATATGCAAATCCTACGTGAGTTGTCACAAAAGATAAAAAAAAAAATATATATATATATATATATATATATATATATATATATATATATATATATATATATATATATATATATATATATATATATATATATATATATATATGCTCAAAAGGATGTATATGACTTTCATAATACTGAATCTTCAAGTGGATCTTCCATAATGCCGTAATAAAGAGGGCCAAGATTGTAAGAAGTTATGTTCCAACAGACAATAGTAGCTTAGTGGAACAGGAAAATAAACCCAAGGGATATATTAAAAAAAGTAGAGTTAAACCCCAAAAAACGAAACAAAATTGTAGCAAGGATATATTTTTTTTTTAATAAATTGTGAAAATTTGATGGACAAAATAATAGCAGTGTTTCTATAAATGAATATAAAAATATTCGGAATGCTATAAACTTAATTAATTTTCCTTTTTTAATCTTAACTGACTTAGTACTTAATGGAAAACCCTTTATTGGAAATTACAGCTTCACACCGACGTGTCATATAATTAATTAAATTCTGACACCTGGTAATAGGAATGTTATTTCAGGAATCTTGAATTACAGACCATAGTTGCTCTTGATTTGTAGGTTTCTCACGTGCTACAGCATCTTTAATATCACCCCATAAATTCTCTAGGGGGTTAAGATCCGGGCTTTTGCAGGCCAGTCTGGACATTAATTTTCTCATCTTGCATAAATTTTTTGCATAGCCGACTAGTATGTTTTGGGTCATTATCCTGCATAAAAACCCATTTAAGTGGCATCTCCTCCTCTGCATAAGGCAGCATAATATCTCGTAATATATCTACATAGATACTAGCAGTCATTATGTCTTTTATCCAAAATACGGGTCCTACACCATAATATGAAAAACTTGCCCATACCATAATTTTGGACCCTCCATGCTTTACAGTTTTGACGGTATATTAAGGATGAAATGCAGTACCTAAAGGGCATCCAACGTAAATTCTGCTACCTGTATTGCCAAATAAAACGGTTTTGCATTGTCAGACCATAATATGTTGCGCCATTTAGTCAAATGCCATTTAAGGTGATTTTTCGCAAACTCTAATCGTCTTTTCGTTGTTTCTTACTTAATAAGGGTACTTTCCTTGGGCTTCTGGCTTTCAGGTTTTGATCTGTTAATCGTCTTCTTATTGTTCTAGTAGTCACATCCAGTCCTACACTCTGCTTAAGCTGTGTAGATGAAGCAAACGGGTCCATCTTTGCTGTTTGGATTAAAACTTATCCTCTTTTGCGCTTACGTCTGCGTGTTTCAGGCACTGGCTGCCACTTTAAAGCGTTTGCTACCATCTTAGCTGAGCATCCCATAATATTTTCAATCTCGAATATGATTTTCCTTTCTCTGCAATTTTTTATTAACTTGCGTTTTTCAGAAGTACAGTGTTTTTTCCCTTTCCCCATTGTATGGTAATGCAAAACTTTATTTATTACTGTAAATTACAAATAATAATATAAAAAGATACTGGAAATTATTCTAAATGATCTTTTAAAAGGAAAAATCTTTTGCAAGTGGAACACCTAAACACTGAACAAATACGGCTATTATTTTGACCGACTTTAAGTTGGCATTGATCGCCAACTCATTACAACCTCCGTCAAAACTTTCCCCCCAAATGCCCATTCCCCTCTGAACTAATTAAAAGGTCATTTATTTATGACGGAAGGAAAATTTTAATAGGCTGCCTCTGTCATTGGGGGAGGCAACAGTGCCATAAAGGGTTTAGAAGACTGACAAAGAGGTTTTTAACTGAGAAGGCATACTACACTCTCGACGAGTTTTATAATGACAGATAGATGTGTTGGTTGACTGGATAATATATAGAATTGACTGATTTATTGTCTAGTAGTGTAAGGTTATATTTTTTAGTTATATTTTTGTTTGACTGCTCTGTAAAAATATTTTGTTGTTGCTTTAACCTTGTACATCTAATTTTAAAAATGACTTATCTGTTTAATTGTATATTGTATATTTTATTATAGGTATTATAAATATGGCTTTGTCTACGATATTTTTGTGTCATTTGACGATAAAGCTATTTTTTGACTTTTTGACTTTGACTTTTGACTTTATCATTCACTACAGGGACGGAGTAAATTATTAATTCAAATGCAATATTTTATTATAAAATAATTTATTTAAAAATCATCAGAATTGCTACCTTATTCGTAAGATCGTGAAATCGGAACCAAAATCTTACAAATAATCGTAAGATCTGGCATCACTGAGTGTGTGTGTGTGTGTTGTCGCATTCCAGCCGAGGTGTTCCCCTCTTCTTCTTGGGTCGGTAGAAAGGGAATCAGCCGCTGCACGTGTCCTGTCTGTCTTTATTTTGCTTAATACTTTGCCTATTAAATTGACATCTCCTTTTATCGCACTGAAAATCTCTGCACCTAAGACATTGGTTTGCCAGACGTGTATACTGTTTACCACCAATACCTTCTGCTTACGAAATTGTGAAATATAATAAATTTAACAATTTTGCATTTTCATTTACCAGTACATTTCTTTACTTTGAGATTTAGCCGCGAGGGGAAAGGTGGCACTGCAACCCTTCCCTTCGGGGCTAAATTTTAAAGACGACTGTGGTTTGGCTTTAAAATTACTGCCAAAAAAGTTTTAGAATTGGTTTGCAAATAATCTACACATTTTATCAATTCTAGTAAGTACTAACAAGTTTTACTTCTCATTAAATAAAAATGTATTATGTCATTTTATTACACTCAGGTTCAAGAGTTTTATTAAAATTTGGTAGTTTTTTTTAAATGGTGCCATATAGCTGATACTCAAGAAGTTAGTCATTAGGTTGCTGCAAATACAAGATGATTCATTTTTTGTATTTTCGAGATTAGTACTGTTTTACACTTCAAGTATTTCTGAAATACCAATGTAAATATATCTTGTGCATGAGAGTGGGATCCCATGTTTTTTTTTTATTGAAAACCGCAGTGAAAGAAATTATACTGTTTAATTCTTCAGATCATAAACCGTGAAATACCTATAAAAAAGGAACAGGTCGGTGTTGGGCTTGACGGGGAAGCCTTTAAAGTGGGGTCGAATTTGGCTACAAACAGAGTGGACAGGTTAGAAGGGAATAAATACTTTCTGTTTTAAAAAAGAAATACTATTTTTCTGGAAGCCCTTGTGGCTATGAATGTAATGTGTTTTGTTAGATAAAATCGTTCACAGAAAAAACGCTCATAAGGTTAAATGACACTTATATATGCAGAACAAATTAGTCATTTAAAGGATAAGAATTAGAGGCCTTTTTTAGCAACAGTGAACCCCATTCCAACAACAATTGCAGGTCTTATACCCTGCGCTTATTTTTATTATCAGGCTGGTAGTCTAGCTTAGGAAAAAAAATTAAGGTTAAGGGTGTGGCTTGAACGAAAGCATGTATGGGGTTAATCGTAAAAGAGAGATTGTTAATGCAAAGGGGTCGTCCATTAATCACTCAATCAAAAGGAGGGGGAGGGAGTTCGACAAAAATCACGAATTATCACAAGAAGGGAGGAAGGGTGTAGTGAGATATCACGCGTATTTATTTTGTCGTTGAACGCGCGATTTCTAAACAACCGAAAACCGGTGTGTGAGCTCGACTCGCCGTTGCCAGGACAACGCGGTTCTTAATTTTTCAGAATTAAATTAGATGATACTTACTTGTAATTAAAGATAATATTCTAAAATTATTAAGATACTTTGTACTAGAAAAATACACGTGATTTTGGGTAGGGGGGGTTAGTCGTAAACCTCACCACGTATCACCAGGGGGAGGAGAGGGAAAAAAATGCTAAAAAAACTTCACGTGATTAATACACGACTCCAAAGGGGACAGAGAGTCGGTGCCAATACTGAGCCTTGGAGTTTCCCAGCATTGATTTGGTGAAAGGAGGATGACCTTCTACAGTAACAGATATACGTCGATTAGAAAGAAAACTGGAGATCCCATCAGAAAATTTGAGTGAAAGACCGTAGGAAGGAAGTTTTAGGAGCGCAGCATGCCAAACAAAAGGTATTAGATATCTTAGGGACAATAAATCGGCGATTTGCCAAAGGCCTAAGAGACTTGTTCCAGTTTTGGAAAACAAATAAAATATTTGTTGTGAATCTTATGGGACGAAATTAATATTTTCTGTGAATGATTTGTTTTTCCAAACATTTTAAAATGTGGGTATCGTTATGTTTTTTCTCGAGTTTTTTAATCTACAAACGTTTAATTATGACGTTTTTACATAACTATTTTTCTAGTATTCGAGGTACGTTATGAGACTTATAACACACCTATTGGTGTTATGGATCTATAACACAACTAGTTTTTGTCACAATCGTTGTTGTAATCATATTTATAAACGCACTTGTAATGTAAATATCTATTATTACCTTTAAAACCACTTAAATAAAAGATATTGTTCTATAATTAGAAGCGAAGAAGTGCTTTTGTAATAAGATACGCTAAACCACAAAAAGTAATAGAGAACTACCATGTAGATGGAAACAGGCCAAATAAATTGGCTTCAGGGTACCCCATCCTTAAATTTTGATCTAGGTTTATCACTTTAACGAAAACAGATAATTATTTTTAAATTCTAGGTTGTGAACCTGATGTTGCCCCCTATTTGGAAACTGAGACATCTTTAAAAGAAACAGATGATAAATCAAAAGATAATGTTGAAGACAGTACATCAAAAGAATTAGTTAATATTCCTATTACTGATATACGAACACCAGATGCACCAAAAATGCCGTCAGAAAAAGACAAACTTAAGAAATGTGATGATTCTGATATGAAAGATACTCCCTTAGAAGTTAAAGATAAAATGGCAAGAGAGGAATGCCTTTATAAATTTACTGAAAGTGATTTTGTAAATAAGAATGTTGTAGATGAGAGAATGTTTTCCCGTTCAGTTCCAAATTACTTTGACCGATTTTCCAATGAAGGTAATTTTTTTATTCACATGCATTTTTATATATTAATGTCGAGTTGGTTTTCTAAATAAATATGTTTTAATGACATAAGCTTGGTTTATAAAGCAGTTAAAAGTTGTTGGTAATTTTTTTCAAATAAACTGCTACTTATTAAAGTGCGTATTTAAAATTTTTGGTTAAATTCTAAGGGATGGGAGTCTCCTTAAAATTACTCAGTTTAAAACGAATTAAAAGGGATAAAAAGAACCTCAGACACAAAAATGGGATTTAAGAGAACCACATGGTAGTAATTAATATTGTTCATAAAGTACGAATCAGAAATGCACAGGATTTATTAAAATTGATTTTCTTGGAAGATTTTTGCAGGTTTGATATAATACGTCATTCCTCGGCTCAACTTCACTTGAAATATTCACCTGTGCTTTTTGGCAATATTGTTAATTTGCCTAGATGAATACTCCAAACAGCGCAAATAGCAAATCCCCAAACGAAAACAAAATTTTAAAGTTAATTGCATTATTTCGACATAAGGAATTGCTGTTGCTCTGTGTCCTATTACTTTTGGGACACCCTGTATATATATATATATATATATATATATATATATATATATATATATATATATATATATATATATATATATATATATATATATATATATATATATATATATATATATATATATATATATATATATTATCACAGAAAAAAAATATATAATTATGTTCTTTAAAACGGTTTTTGGTAGAAGTCTTTAAGATTTGTAGTAACCCATATATAAATTTTGAAAATTGGCTAATGTCATCTTTTTTTTTCTTTCTAATTTTTAATGTTTTTTTTTTAAACTTTGTCCCTGTGAATTTAGGTTTAAAAAATATGGCATAAAAAGGAAAGCTTATTTTTTTGTCCTTTAAACCAGTATTTACCGGTAGATCGCATTTGGTCAACTCTAGTGTTTTAACAATATCTTTTAACGATGTTGCCATATAAAATAAAATTTTGTTTTTTATTTACTTTAGATGATGTGAAATTGTAAAAACTGACAACAGTGTGGTTATCATTGTGTAATTCCTCATGAACAAAAATCCCCAGACACCGAATTGTGTAAACAAAGCATTAGCGATTTTAAAGATACTTGAGCGCTGCGATACTTTTTTACTGAGAATGCGATACTGTCATATCTCAGCCCTAGTTGGGGTAGAGTATTAAAAATTTGAAATCTTACTAAATTTCTTACGCCCAATTTATTGCTGTACAATTAATGGAACTTTAAATAACAAAAAAATAACGTGTAACACATAACTGGAAAATCTGGCAACCTTGACGATATCATTATTTTGTTCATTATGCCCAAAACTCCCATATAGCGTATACACCTTATTTAATATGTTCAAAACTTGGATGATTTGTTTTAATATTATAAAAATTAGCATTATATTGCACTAAAATGCCTAAACTGAATACAACGTTTATATTTTTTTCTTTTCTTTATAAAACATTAAACCATTTTTTTTATTTCAAGGGCCTAACAAATCCTGCAAACAATTGTATTATTAATACTCACAATCTAATTATATTTTCTTAATAAAAAATTATAGGGAACAGAATGTTTATAAGTTGTTTTTTTTTAATTTAAGCAATCATACCGAAACACAAGTTGGAATCTTCGTGCAAAAGCCTTAGTGATGAAGTTTTTGAAATGGAACATCCAATCAAATCTAACACAGAAGTTGACCTTATGAACATCTCACTAAATAGCTATGAACTTTTGGATTATACTTCGGAGAATATTAATCCTAAAGCCCCCCCAGAAAATGATAATTTAGACATGCATGTAAGCATGTCAGAAGAAGTGAATGAAAATCTTAAAGTAATTTTAGGTAGGTAAAAGTTAACAGTAATTAACTTAAGTTTTCTATTGGGAGTGTGCAGCTGTCAGGTAGAGAAGCGGTAAAGGATCGTGCGCGCCAAGTAGCCAATGCCTCCAATATTATCACCACTTTAATATATGTAATATCGTTATTAAAACATGGAATTTTGTAAATGTTGTCTAATTAGTTGTAAAAATGCAACAGAAAATAATGAGTAACTTTTATTATTTTCCAAAAGTCAGCACAAGGTGATTTAAAGAGAAAAATAATTTCCATGGTGAGAAACAGATGAAAGTAAACATAAATTTTTCATTCATAAGAATACTTCCTTTTGCTCCAAAATACCGCAAAAACTATAACTACTATTAAAATTACTGTTTTTTTGGTAATTGTCTCGAAAGGTGCGGCAACGCCGATTTTGACCAATAATGGTATATGGGGGTTTTTGGGGACGCTGATCATGAATCTGAATTAGTTGGGAAGGTTTCCAAAATATCCGTCATCAAACTTGTAAATCAAACTAACCCCATGTCTTTTTGCAAACAATTCTTGATTTTAACACTAAATTTACCTTTAAAAAGCTTGTTTTTCTATTAATTTTACACATTTTTTTTTAACTGAAAAAACCCCAAGTGTAAACATACTTGCGGCGTTTGAAAGTGAAGCTTTGCAATTAAATGAAAAAAGGTGTCAAGTAAATAAAAAAAAGGAATTAAAAGGTGTTTATAAAATATTCTGTAAAAATCAAGAATTGGGTAGAAAAAGGAGTAATGAAAATGAGGTTAGTTTGTTTTTCAAGGATAAAGGGTTCTTAAAAACGAAACGTTTCGACTCAAAAAAATTTTTTTAGATTTGTGATCAGAGCCCCCCCAAAAAAACTTATAAACCATAATTTTAAATCGGCGTTGCCTCCTTTTGAGACGATTGCCCTTTTTTAAAATATTTAGCCGTCGCAAAAGATGCTCAAAAAAAGGCGAGTTATCGGAATTATACATTTTTTGACACAGCATTGAGATTTAACCAAATGTCGCCAACTCGGTGAGTTTCACAGTGGTCG